>SKCR01019240.1:0-144888 GCA_019454045.1 Zanthoxylum bungeanum
ACGATATTGTAAATTCCCCTGGTCATTTGACCCGTAGTATGGGGATTATCCTGACCTTCATCTGGTTCAGTCGACCGGGGACATCCCTCATTGGCTCTTGTAGTGTCAAGTTGAAGACCTGGCCTTCATCTGGTCAGAATACATTGTAGATTCCTCTGGTCCTTTGACCCATAGTATGAGGATTTTCCTGAACTTTCATCTGGTTCAGTCGACCGGGGACATTCCCCACAGCTAAATGTCAAGCCAAGTTGAAGACTTGGACTACTCTTAGTCCAAAAGACATTGAATTCTCTCTATCGTATGTAACATGAACTATGCACTCTCAACATGTACTTTTACATCTTGTTTCGTTCGACACGTATAAAATACTCTCTAAATCAAGAACTTCTTGACTAGAGAGTAGGGGACAAACTGTATGGGCCAAATTTGGACCCAAGGGTAAAATCATCTTTCACACCTTAAACCCAACAATAGACAAGGCCCGAAAGTAAAGACCAGGCCCAAAGAATTATGTATTATTGGATTACAATTGAGCCATAAGCTTACAGACAAAACCTCTTAATTATATCAACCACTTTTCCCCACTTTGCCTAACACAAGACATATTCTCACATGCTCAAACTTTTATCAAATGTCTGGGCACGTTGTGGGACTTATGCCAGCTGCCAAAGACGATCATTTTCATCTATAAATAGCAACGCAATTCAAGAAACAAAGGGGAGGAAGCGGGGCTTCTTTCTTTCTTACAAGTCTCTGCTATCTGACACTAGCTCTCTCAGAGCACTCCATCCTCTTATACACTTATCACCGCCCTCACGGCCACCCAAAGAGTTCAAGGTAACATCAAACCTACTTCACACATTTTATATATTTACTGCTCATTCATACTACTGACTTGAGTGTCGGAGTGCCCCCGGCACCCCCACACCGGTGGGCAGTCTACTCCCGCTCACCCTACCTTTGTCTTGCAGGATCGCTAATGCCCCCAATTTACAAATTCTGATTGTGGACCTCGGCCGAATTCCAGTATCCACATCACCCAAAAGCAACATTTTTAGTACAAGCATCATTAGTAGACAATAATATTAAGCTAAGAAACCCTAGACAATATTATAAGCAGATGAAGTTTGGTAAGGAGAATATAGAGAACTAAGTACCTAGGTAATGAGAAAGAATATTAAAATCAAGATGGACAAGTGGAGCAAAAGGAATATTGAGTACAATAAGGATACATCAGCATTTTAGTAAGAATCAAAGGTACCAGCTATTAAGAACCTGATTAAGTCAACTAAAGATCTAGAGAAAGAGATTTTATGGAGATAAAAAATATTGAGCATAACTACATGTCCAGAAATGAAGTAGATAAGAATACTCAGTAAAGATCTTATCAAACAAGAATAAGGTAATACTTTTTAGTAAAGACCCTAAGAAATATTCATTGAAGCTACGAACTCTGAAGCAGCTTACCAAGTATGACAACAAGGTATAATGCATATATTAGATATTAAAATGATGGAGACTAGCATAAACCTACCAGTCAAGTGATGAATGATCAACCGGGCAGAGGCCTTCGGTATTAAGTCATATAGAATCCTCGATGACACAGTGTAGCTTGGTAGAATAAGCGTTCACGCAGACAATGAGAGTACAGCTCTAGTTACAACTTCTAAAACGTGATATTCTATATTTATCATGATCTTCTCATTGTTCGGTAGTGTAATGATAACATATGGAAATTCGACAGAATGTAGTAGTATACAGTAGATAAGACAAAAGAGTTGGACATATCATCAGTTAGAGCTGGTGGTTTACTAAGAACCCGTGAATTCTATGATCTATGATAAGATCCCAAGTTTAATGAGGATTTGAGTACGAATTCTATTTAAGGGGGGAGAATTTGCAATGACATTGTAGGCACTGCATTTTTACACATAAGTCCCTATGATGAGTCTCATTTTGGAGACACTACCTTTTAAGTCACGGAGGTCACGGGAAACGGACATCGGAAGGGGAAATTCAGAATAAACAAGGTTCACTGTTTCGTTAGTGCTGCGTTCGTGTTTACGTTCGAACGTCAAACGGATTGCGGGCGTTCGTGCCGCGTTCGATGAAGCGTTCGAACGGTGTCGGTAATTCTGGTTTTGCTGCTAGCCTCACATCCAGCCCAATTAGCCCCCCAAAGCCCATAAAACACATCCCAACTTAAATAAATAAATATTAATTAAAACATTAACTAAATAATATAATAACTAAAATAATTAAATGATTAAATAAAACATATACCAAATATAAAATAAACAATTACCAACTCAAAATATAATCATGCCTAATTAAAATCAATCAACCAATTATATTCCCAAATCTAAAATATTGTATTCCTAATCCAAGCCAATCAAATATTCAACCTTCCCTATCTAGCCAAGATTTGTCCCCCCTCAATCTTTGACTTCCCTTAACCAAACCAAATCAAATCCTTTGACTTCCCTTAACCAAACCAAATCAAATCCCTTTCCTTGTCAAACCCAACCCTTTGCCTATAAAAAGAAGCCTTCACCAACCTTCTCTAGGCTAGAGTCCTTAGTCCTTAGTTGGTCCCCTAGTCCCCTAGTCCCTAACTCATACACAACACACATAAAAATTACAGGAGGAACACACCCAAGGAAACAATAAGCAAAAGATAAAGAGGAAAAGGCAGCGAAACCACAAGAAAACAATAACAAAAGACGGAAAACGACGACTCAAAACAGTAAGACAACGAACGAGAACAGTGAACCAGTGAACCAGGAGAGTTGCGGAGCAATCCCCCCCCTTTCGACGATCGTGTACCGTACATCCGAGAGATGATTTAAAAGGTTAGACCTGAGGGTACCTTTTCATTAGTTTACATTCGTTTTATTATTATTATTATTGCATTCTATTCGCATGAGAGTCGTTTATGGAAGCATGTTGTGGCTTGAATGAAATGGAAGAGTGTCGTCTCTTGTGGTATATAGGATGGAAACCCAGACGTAAATTCCGTAGCCGAATCCGAATGGACGGTAGTGCGGTCTGTACATGGGACACAACTCCACGTACCACTTGAGTAAACGGCACATTCTCTTGTTTTGTGTTGCTTTTATGTATTTATTTTTGTCATTTAAATTCTGCATGTTGCTTATTTATGCATGACTCAATCGAGCGCATGGGCTTAGTAAGTGCGATGTGAGATCCCCTATGGGGAGGGGTTAAAGCCCTTTACCACGATGCTTTGCCGCGCCGGTTGATGTGTGTTCGGTTGGATGCAAGACACGTTCAATCGGACATACTTAGGATAGTATGATTGTCTTTGTGTTTGTATGCATGATGTGATGTGACGCGCATGGGCTTAGTATGTTGGTCTAAAGGTCATCTCTTTGAGAGATCAAGAGCCCCCATAAGGCCACCTTTACGGCAGTACTTCGCCGCGCCCCCCTTTTATTTTGATGTTTATGCATTTTTGCCCATTTCATGCATCAGGTCCGTGTCCGTTCGAACGCGTTCACGAACGCAATTCGAACGCGCATACATTTCGCCTTATCATGCATCAGGTCTCATTTCCGTTCGAACGCGTTAACAAACGCCATACGAACGTGAGCATTCTGTTTCATTTCCGTTCGAACGCGTTAACAAACGCCATACGAACGTGAACATTCTGTTCCATTTCCGTTCGAACGCGTTTACGAACGCTACTCGAACACGAGCATTCTGTCTCATTTCCGTTCGAACACGTTTACGAACGCTACACGAACGCGCACACATTGAACTGAGTCTGTCTTATCATATTCATGCATAATTGCCTCTTGGTTGATCTTTTTTGTGTTATATAGCCAACTGTATTATTTGTATTCAAGCATGATTAGGCTGTTAGCATGTTATTCGGTTAATAGGTTCATGAGATAGTACTCAAGCATGATTATGTTGTTCTTAGTTTCCCATATCATAGGATTGAAATATGTTCATGAGATTGCCATGTGATGTCGCATGTTGTGATGAACTTGTTGATGTATGCATATGAATTTAGAAGCATGATATACTATTGGAAATAAGTGTTACTTGAGCCTAGTTAAATTATTACATGAATCCTTTTTATTACAAGTGACATAAGTAAGGGACCATTCCGAACCCAACGGTTTGAGGTCTTCCCTTGCGAGGGGTGAGTGCGGCCTTAAATCTTTGTCCCGGTTCACACCGGGTGGCGACTCCATGTTATGTAATTCTTCCCATCTAGGCCGCGAGCCTAGGAACGGCGTCGCCCAGGTCCTGTTGTCCACAGTCTGGCGACTCCACTGGGGATAGAGAATTGGCCCCGAAATATTGACTTGTAATGATTGGATTTATGTTTTAATTGACCGTGTCTATAGTGGATAAAGTGAGGGTTTAATCAAAGGCATTTTTAGGCTAGGTAATGGTTTGGTGTCTTCCTTCATTCACTACCTTTCTAGAAGGAAAAGCTGTGAAGGCACCTAGATAGCCATCTACTGTTAGCCTATTGTGATGGACTAATTTGGAGGACTCGTTGTTTATTCCTGACAACAAGCGATAAGAGCCTAAGAGGCTTGGGTATTTAAGTGAGCCTCGCTCCACCTTCCCTCTGGGGGATCTACAACGGAAATCCATTTGACAGTCCGTCACACACCATAGCTCATTGGCACGTACCTTAGTGTATAAAAAGGGGTGCGCTCACTTGGTTGCTCGAACCCTTGAGTGGGGAGACCTAGTTGTGGGCCATCCTTCGCCGGTGAGAGCCTTTGTCTATACTCTTACTAACCCACCCATAGACCGGGTTGGCTAAAGTAGCAATTATTTCCTTGAATATGTGCTTGTGGACCATCCTCATTTGGATGCAGTTGGACTATTGTCAGAAATGCAGGCTTGCTGGGCCATTTAAACTGGGGCAAGTTTGTACCTTATGACTATTAGGCCCAAAGCTTCTGAAATGTTGATAGGCCACTTTGTAAAAAAATTATTATGTCATGTTTGCATCATTTTTTATGCTTGTGTTTGGGAACATCGTTGTTTGGATCCATTTGGACCATTTATCATGGGATATGGGCTTGTTGGGCCATTTAAACTGGAACAAGAACACATCTTATGACGATTGGGCCAAAAGGCTTCTAAATAACAGTGGGCCATTTTATGATTGTGTTCGGAACATTACCATTTGGATCTAGTTGGACTCCTTGTCATGAGATGTGAACTCGTTGGGCCATTTAAACTGGGACGAGTCCAATCCTATGGCAGTTAGCCCAAAAACTTCTAAAATGATGATGGGCCGATTTGTGTGCAAATTTTAAAGAGTTGATATATTTCTTGCATCACATGTATCACATGCACCTCATGCATACATGTACCATGTTAACCCAATTTTGTCTTGAAAGCCATCATAGATGCATGTTGGTTAGGGAAGATGACAGACTTGTCAAAAGACCAAGCAGCCACCAAGAATACTGGCAGAAGACCTAGCTCAATGGGATAGGAAACCCAATCATGCATGCATGCATACACGTAACACATTTTTGCATCCCTTTTGTGTTTGTTCTGTTTTGTAATAACAGGTTTCAGAAGAGAAAAAGAGAAAGCGGCAAAGACAAGACAACCAGAATCAGTAACATATGAGTAGTAGTTTTGGGGATGAGTCCCGGGGTCGAGGCCCACATCGTCAGAGTGTTGGAATGAATCCCGGGGTCGAGGCCCATGTCAGCAATTTCATAAATGAGTCACAGGGGCGAGGCCCGTATCTGTATCAGTCTGGGGGCGAGGCCCATATCAATATCAGTTTAGGGCCGAGGCCCACATCAGCAGAATTTTGGAATGAATCCCAGGGCCGAGGCCCACATCAGCAGAATTTTGGAATGGATCCAGGGAATGAATCCCAGGGTCGAGGCCCACATCAGCAGAATTTTGGAATGGATCTAGGGAATGAATCCAGGGCCGAGGCCCACATCAAACACAGTTTGGGATGAATCCCGAGGGTCGAGGCCCACATCAGCATCAATCTGGCGGCGAGGCCCATGTCAGTAGCAGTTGGGGCCGAGGCCCACTTCAATATCAGTTTTGGGGATGAGTCCCAGGGTCGAGGCCCACATCAAACATAGTTTGGGAATGAGTCCCAGGGTCGAGGCCCACATTACATCAGTATCAGTCTTGCCGGGTATGGCATTCTGGGGGCGAGGCCCACATTACATCAGATCAGTTCTGCCGAGAACGGCACTCCGAGAATGGAGATATAGTCCAGGAATGGACAGTTCAAGAATGAACAAGCCGAGAATGGCAATCCAAGAATGGAGCAGGGTTCAAGAATGAACAAGTCAGAAATGACACTCCGAGAATGGAGATATGGTCCGGGAATGGACAGTTCAAGAATGAACAAGCCGAGAATGACAATCCAAGAATGGAGCAGAGTTCAAGAATGAACAAGTCGGAAATGACACTCCGAGAATGGAGATATGGTCCGGGAATGGACAGTTCAAGAATGAACAAGCCGGGAATGGCACTCCAAGAATGGAAGCACGGTTCGGGAATGAACCACCTCACAATAACGGTTCGGGAATGAACCACCTTACAGTAACAGTTCAGGAATAAAGCCTGCATCTAGTTCGGTTCAGGAAGAAAGCCTGCATTCAGCTCAGTACGGGAATAAAGCCCACATTCAGTACAGTTAAGGAAGAAAGCCTACAAGCTCAAGAGGAATAAAGCCTCATATCAGCACAATTCGGGAACAAAGCCCAGGGGAATAAAGCCTCATGTCAGTACAGTTCGGGAATAAAGCTCGGGAGGAATAAAGCCTCATCGCAACAGCTCAGGAATGAGCACGCCGGGAATGACACTCCGAGAATGGAGATATAGTCCGGGAATGGATAGTCCGGGAATGGACAGCTCGGGAATGAGCACGCCGGGAATGGCACTCCGAGAATGGAGATATAGTCCGGGAATGGACAGCTCGGGAATGAGCACGCCGGGAATGGCACTCCGAGAATGGAGATATAGTCCGGGAATGGACAGCTCGGGAATGAGCACGCCGGGAATGGCACTCCGGGAATGGAGATCGGTTCGGGAACGGACCACAACACGGTGACAGTTCGGGAATGGACTTCATCAAATCACATCACAGCAACACTCCGGGAATGGAGATCGGTTCGGGAATGGACCACAACACGGTGACAGTTCGGGAATGGACTTCATCAAATCACATCACAGCAACACTCCGGGAATGGAGATCGGTTCGGGAATGGACCACAACACGGTGACAGTTCGGGAATGGACTTCATCACATCATATCACAGCAACACTCTAAAAATAGAGCACGGTTCGAGAATGAACCAGGGGTCGCAGCACCTCACCACCCAAATCAACTCAACACATGGTAAGTCAAGTGGCAGCTGGCGAGCCAAGTAAGTAGAAATGCATTGCATAACTTTGATAGGATTGTCACTGTTGCACATTACACAAGTCCCATCAAAGTGGGGGCGACTGTAGGCACTGCATTTTTACACATAAGTCCCTATGATGAGTCTCATTTTGGAGACACTACCTTTTAAGTCACGGAGGTCACGGGAAACGGACATCGGAAGGGGAAATTCAGAATAAACAAGGTTCACTGTTTCGTTAGTGCTGCGTTCGTGTTTACGTTCGAACGTCAAACGGATTGCGGGCGTTCGTGCCGCGTTCGATGAAGCGTTCGAACGGTGTCGGTAATTCTGGTTTTGCTGCTAGCCTCACATCCAGCCCAATTAGCCCCCCAAAGCCCATAAAACACATCCCAACTTAAATAAATAAATATTAATTAAAACATTAACTAAATAATATATAACTAAAATAATTAAATGATTAAATAAAACATATACCAAACATAAAATAAACAATTACCAACTCAAAATATAATCATGCCTAATTAAAATCAATCAACCAATTATATTCCCAAATCTAAAATATTGTATTCCTAATCCAAGCCAATCAAATATTCAACCTTCCCTATCTAGCCAAGATTTGTCCCCCCTCAATCTTTGACTTCCCTTAACCAAACCAAATCAAATCCTTTGACTTCCCTTAACCAAACCAAATCAAATCCCTTTCCTTGTCAAACCCAACCCTTTGCCTATAAAAAGAAGCCTTCACCAACCTTCTCTAGGCTAGAGTCCTTAGTCCTTAGTTGGTCCCCTAGTCCCCTAGTCCCTAACTCATACACAACACACATAAAAATTACAGGAGGAACACACCCAAGGAAACAATAAGCAAAAGATAAAGAGGAAAAGGCAGCGAAACCACAAGAAAACAATAACAAAAGACGGAAAACGACGACTCAAAACAGTAAGACAACGAACGAGAACAGTGAACCAGTGAACCAGGAGAGTTGCGGAGCATCCCCCCCCTTTCGACGATCGTGTACCGTACATCCGAGAGATGATTTAAAAGGTTAGACCTGAGGGTACCTTTTCATTAGTTTACATTCGTTTTATTATTATTATTATTGCATTCTATTCGCATGAGAGTCGTTTATGGAAGCATGTTGTGGCTTGAATGAAATGGAAGAGTGTCGTCTCTTGTGGTATATAGGATGGAAACCCAGACGTAAATTCCGTAGCCGAATCCGAATGGACGGTAGTGCGGTCTGTACATGGGACACAACTCCACGTACCACTTGAGTAAACGGCACATTCTCTTGTTTTGTGTTGCTTTTATGTATTTATTTTTGTCATTTAAATTCTGCATGTTGCTTATTTATGCATGACTCAATCGAGCGCATGGGCTTAGTAAGTGCGATGTGAGATCCCCTATGGGGAGGGGTTAAAGCCCTTTACCACGATGCTTTGCCGCGCCGGTTGATGTGTGTTCGGTTGGATGCAAGACACGTTCAATCGGACATACTTAGGATAATATGATTGTCTTTGTGTTTGTATGTATGATGTGATGTGACGCGCATGGGCTTAGTATGTTGGTCTAAAGGTCCTCTCTTTGAGAGATCAAGAGCCCCCATAAGGCCACCTTTACGGCAGTACTTCGCCGCGCTCCCCTTTTATTTTGATGTTTATGCATTTTTGCCCATTTCATGCATCAGGTCCGTGTCCGTTCGAACGCGTTCACGAACGCAATTCGAACGCGCATACATTTCGCCTTATCATGCATCAGGTCTCATTTCCGTTCGAACGCGTTAACAAACGCCATACGAACGTGAGCATTCTGTTTCATTTCTGTTCGAACGCGTTAACAAACGCCATACGAACGTGAACATTCTGTTCCATTTCCGTTCGAACGCGTTTACGAACGCTACTCGAACGCGAGCATTCTGTCTCATTTCCGTTCGAACGCGTTTACGAAGGCTACACGAACGCGCACACACTGAACTGAGTCTGTCTTATCATATTCATGCATAATTGCCTCTTGGTTGATCTTTTTTGTGTTATATAGCCAACTGTATTATTTGTATTCAAGCATGATTAGGCTGTTAGCATGTTATTCGGTTAATAGGTTCATGAGATAGTACTCAAGCATGATTATGTTGTTCTTAGTTTCCCATATCATAGGATTGAAATATGTTCATGAGATTGCCATGTGATGTCGCATGTTGTGATGAACTTGTTGATGTATGCATATGAATTTAGAAGCATGATACTATTGGAAATAAGTGTTACTTGAGCCTAGTTAAATTATTACATGAATCCTTTTTATTACAAGTGACATAAGTAATGGACCATTCCGAACCCAACGGTTTGAGGTCTTCCCTTGCGAGGGGTGAGTGCGGCCTTAAATCTTTGTCCCGGTTCACACCGGGTGGCGACTCCATGTTATGTAATTCTTCCCATCTAGGCCGCGAGCCTAGGAACGGCGTCGCCCAGGTCCTGTTGTCCACAGACATGTAGTTCTATTACTGCTACGTTATGGTATTGTGGTATTACATGATGAAGATAATATAATATAAATTATGTACGAGCATAAATACACTCATGAAACGACTTTGGGGATGTTCGGTTAATTTTCTGAAATTTCGATACGAGACTATATAACGTATAACTCCGGACAGTCTATAGTATTTGGGTCATAACTTTCTCATTTGAACTCTGAATTCTATGAATATAAATTTTATATCACCAAAAAGCTGAGATCGAGATATACAACTTTCGCGTTGAATATTTTTCTAAATTCGAACCAGAAATGGGCTATAAATGTAGATAAAAAATTTGGATGAATAGTAATCGAGGGCATTCTAGTAAAATTCATAAACTTCTACACCATTCTATTTTTTTAAGGCCAACTAAAAAAGGGGTGCACTATTCAGAAATTCACAAATTTGGAAACAAAAATGAGAAGGGAAAACGTGAAGAAGAGAATAGAAGAAGAAGAAGAAAGAAAAGAAGAAGAAGAAGAAAGAGAGAAGAAGAGGGAGAAAGAATAAAAAAACAAAAAATGGAGGAGCTTGGCAACTATAGAGACTTAGGAGATATTGGAAATCAAGAGGAAGAGGTAAGAAATCCATGACCCAAATTTTTTAAATTGATAAGATTGATGATTTGATGTTTGTGTTGTGTTGTGTTGTGAGCATGGATATGATGATGATTGTGTGATTTTTGTTTTGAGGCAATGGAAATATTGATAAACCCCAATTTGTTAAGTTTGGGTGTAAATTAGTGAAGTGCATGAAATAGATTAAAAGTTGAATGTTGATGTAATGGTAGATTAGGGTATGAGAAATGGAGTGATATATGGTGAATTGAACATTGGTTTTTAGTATGGAAATGTTGGTATGGAGTGTAAATTGATATTTTATGCATTGGATGAACTTGGGAAAGTAAAACAGGATCCTAGAAAACCAGGTCGCGTCGCGATGCTGAAGAGCCTTGCGTCGCGACACGCAAGAAGAAAATGTTGGCTCACTTCTGGACGCCGCGCGTCGCAACGTGTGGCACAAAATTTCCCAGAATCAGTTTGTAACCACCTCAATTCCATCTTAGCGTGTTAGAGACTACCCTTAAGGTCTCGTATCAGTTCATATGCACATGTTGCATCTTAGTACAAATACGATATCACATACTTGAATTTAGCAGTTTAGCCTAGTTTCAGAACTTATCTCGTAGTTTTTAGTCCAATCAAGTTATCATCTATAGACCATTACAGAAGTTGGAATCTCCTTCGATGAAGCGGTATAGCTCCAGCCAGATTCCGAACACAGTGAGTGGACATTTTCTCTTTTTACTGGATTTTCATTTTGTATTTTCTTATCAGACTTATTTTCACGCTTTTAGAGCGTTAGAGGATTTTACTGCAGTTATTACATGACAGTTTATGCTTTAAGTTATGATTCAGACAAAATCGCTTTCAAAGTATGATTTTATGTTTTTCGGGGCATGAGGGAAAAAACCCACCCCAGTATGTAACTTGATGCAGCTTGGAATTGACGGACAGAGACATGTGCACATGTAGAGGACTGGGGGGACGGCGATACATAATGCCCCCAGATCATAGTACAGGGCTAGGGGGAGGGCGATACGTAATGCTCATAGACCCTAGTTTTAGAGCTTGGAGGGTAGCATAGATCTGCACCCCCAGTTCTAGTTATGTGGCTTGGGGGACGGCGATACGTAACGCCCCAAGACCACCAGTTTCAGGGACAGTAGTGGCATGCTTTGTGGGACGGCGATACGTAACGCCTCAAAGTTATGGATTTGCACTGCTGGCTCCAGTTAGGCGTATGGGGGGATGGCGATATGTAACGCCCTCATACGTCAAGTTTTCAGATACAGATCAGTACTCAGACATCATATTTTCAGCAAAGAGTTTTCAAATATCAGAGTTTCAGGAAATAGTTTTCAGATACCATATTTTAGAAAGCAATTTTCAGAAAGCAATTTTCAGAAAGATTGAGTTTTATAAAAGAGATTTCAAGTATAGTTTTCAGAAAGAGAGTTTTCATATAAGTCATTTCTTTGAAGTTTTGATTTTAGATTCGAATGATTTCATATCAGAATTTCAATTTTCCATCCACTCACTTAAATCATACGACGATATAACCTCTCCACTCCTAGTTTTATTATCTTGCATGTTTCTCTGAGAACGAGCTCTGGAGGACGGATACTGTTGCAGTTATTAGGGTGTGGAATCCACCAGTCCAAGTTAAAGAGTAAGAGTCCAGTTGGAGTCAGTCAGAGTCGAATAAAAGCCATGTATTAATACTTGAGTTATGTGTAGTCTTTGTATAAACATGTGTCTGTATGTATACAATTATGGGATCATCGAGGGGTTTTATATCTAGATTACGTGGACCCAATCTAACTCAGATTTATTAATAAAGATACTAATCAATTTTCCTTATGTCATTCATTTATGTGTTTTCGAGCCATATTGGAATGTTTAAAATATCTATGTCTCTTTTATATATCAAGTCCATTAGAACTCCTACAACTAATCTTGATTACTTACTTCTTGTTTCTTCTGACTGCCCCTCGTTATTCGGAAAATTATTTTATAATTACGTGATGGCGAAAAACTAGTGGATCAGCTTGAAAGAATTTTCGATATGAAAAAAATTATTACTAGAAGAGAATAAATCTTAATTAGGCCTACTCGACATTTTACTCTTGCTCAGACTTGCTATATTCCTCTTTCTCTCACAAGTCCAGGTACTTTCATATTACCCCACTATGTATCTCTATTCTTTATTGTCTTCGATTGCTTTAAGTATCTACGCATCATTCTTTAATTCTTTATAGATTTCTCGTCCACTTTCTTGAGTGAACATTTCAAAAATTTATTATTTAGTCTCATAACTCGGCTATACTCATGGTAATAAGTTAGAATAACTACAGAAGAAGTCTCAACTTAAATATAGAGTATAGTTGCTTGGGAAAATTTACTAACTTGTCTATAGAACTTAAGAACGTACTCGAGGATCGAATACTGGAGAGGTAGTGCCTCATATACTAGTCCCTCGGGCATACTACGTATACAAGACCCCAACACTCTGCCCACTGCAGTCACTGACTCCCTAGACCACACTCTGATACCATCTTTGTAACATCCTCAATCCGGGAGATGTTACCGGCATAGAATATGTCGTACTATGCCTCTGAGCCTCAAACCATCTCACTGTGATCAACACTGTCAAATTCATCATAAACATAAGATCATGCATAGGGTCCATTGCCCAACTCAATGATCATGGAAATGCATCTCTAGTTTCCATACAATGTACTCAAAAATACATTACACTACAAATTTGATGTTTGACACATTCAAAGACTGATATTATGCAATGTATGTCATGCAACATTTACTTGACACTGACTATGCTATCTTCTGGACTAAACCTGGTGGACTCAACACCCAAGTGACTGTCTCCTCTGGGTGAACTTGCAAAATAAAAACACTGGGAGTGGGGGGTTAGATCGTTTGAACGACCTAGTGAGTGAACAGTTTAAAATGGAACTTAAATACTATATAAAAATCCATGATTCTAAAACCAAAATCATCTCAAGAAATAGTCTCTTCTGCTCTAAAAATATTTTCTGGGATTTCTCTAAATCGTGAGTTCTCTTGAGAACTCATTTATAAAACCATTCTCTTTAAAGAATCATGTCTCAAAAGTCCGTCTCTGAATTCATAAGATACAAGTCGGAATTTTTCTTTTCAAAAACCTTTGTGAAATTCATTCACAAAACCATAAGTAAAATCATCTGTACAATCAACTGTCAATATTTACCATAATCATGTGGTATTGGGGCGTTGCACTCACAGTCTCCCAAGCCACTAAACCGGTAAACAGTGCTGCTATTAGTGCCACTAATCTGTCTCTAAAATCCGGGTTTAGAGACGTTGTACTCACAGTCCCACTAGCCCAATACCCAGGATCTAGAGACATTTGTCATCTCTAGTCTTGTATCTCGTGTGCACACGTCTATATCTGGATTGGTTATCGATATCCGTCAATTCCATATCTGTCAATTCTATATCCGTCAATTTCATATCTGTATCAAGTTACATCTGATGTGGGTTTTTCCCTCATGCCTCCAAAATCATAAAATCATATCTTCGAAATCATTTTCATCGTCAAAGCATTAATCTGAAAACAAGTTCAAATCATAATTTCAACTCGTTTGAAATCAACAATTTCAAGTATAAATTAATCAAGTCAAGATCTGTAAAATTGTAATATGAAAACGTAATTAAAATTCTGAAATAAATACTCACAGTGCTACGGTAACTCGGGTACGGTATGCGGTGTAGGTAATCTCCAAGTGTCCGGCCAATGATTTAATGCCAAATAAATCGTTAGTTTTCCTTGCAATAAATAGAAAAGTATATACAATCAATGGTTGATGTTCATGCTTGTGGTATGACTTATCATGTGTCTACCCATCTATACAAAACCCTTAGAGTGCCCCCAAACATATTAGGATAAAACTGAAATGATTAAAAATATATCCTGAAAAAGTGTCACGTGTCGTGATGCAGCCTTTGGGTGTCGCGACGCGCATGCAAATGGGTGAGGCAGTAACCATCTTCTGCGTCTCGCGCCGCGATGCAAGGGGTTAGGTGTCGCGACGCGTCTAATGCAAACTCGTAGGTCTCATATGCTTCACGCGTCACGACGTTACCCACTTGGCATCACGACGCTCCCAGCCTAGCACAAATCCAAATATTTCCAGCATGAGTTTCGATGCCAGTGAGTTTGTGTCGCGACACTAGGCTATTTTCCAGGACTTAAATTTACAATTTCACTTCATACACCATTTCCTCAACATCACACAAGCTATAACCATAACAAATATACTACATATCATCAATTCCACTCTTTAACACTATCTCAAAACTAATTATAACCCACATCGTGGCTTCACACTTAGTGATTTCAAAAATATTAGGGAACCACACAAAACATCACTCTCTTAACTCAACAATCACCAATACATCATCAAATTCAAGCCATCAACATGTTTTAATCATCAAACCTTCAAAACTCAGTAAATTAGTATTTGGGTCAACCCTTACTCACCTTGATTTTTACTTATTTCTTCACTAGCAAGACCTTCTAAGCTTCCTCTTCTCTTTTCCAAGCTTGCATGTGATGATTGAAGCTTGAATCCTATAGTTTTGGTTACTGTAATGGAGAGGATTAAGGTCTCCATCTCTCACGTTTCTCCTCTCAAAAATATTAAGGACGAAAGAATAATGTCCCCTTTATATACTAGGGGCAGATGGTAAAAAGAGTAAATGAAGAAAATGCTAACAACTTTGAGAATTCCCCAAATTAGTCTTTAGGCATAGTTCATCCGAATTTGAGTTGCATATTCAGCCTATTTCTAGTTTGAATTTGAATAAATATACAACATAAGAGTTATAGATATCGGTATTATCTTTCCGACGATATAAACTTCATAGAAATCGGATGTCGTATGAGAAAGTTACAGTCCGAACACTAAAGATTGTCCGCATTGAACCTTAAAATGAATTCTGTATCGGTACTACAAGGAATTTATTGAATGTGTCTAAAGTAATTTCATGAGCCCAATTAGGGATGGCAACAAGATCCGGACCCGGCCCGGGTCCGGGAAGACCTGGGTCCGGAATAAAAAAATCCGGACCCGGGTGATTCCGGGTCCGGAAAAAATAAAAAAAAATAAAAAAATATATATATATATTATGCATATATATATATATATATATATAAATAATAGAATTTAATAAAAAAAATTAAAAGAATTGAAATAAAACTAATAAAATTGACAAAATACAAATATAAATATAAAAAAATACAATTAATTTTTTTTTTTAAAAATCTGGGTAATCGGGTCCGGACCGGGTCTACCCGGGTCCGGATCCGAATTTTGCCATCCCTAAGCCCAATACACATTTTCATATGATCATATAACAAGTATTATTCCATTCCTAGCTTAGTAGTCATCGGGTTACCGGGTGTTACAGAAGTATATCATAATCTTACGATGATTTTGTACAATCTTGAGAAAGAATTTCATAAATTCTATCCTGACAATGTGAGCAAGCCAAATCATTTTTTTTTGTAATCGGGGTGTTCAAACCAGTTTACGCGCACTTCCATTAATTCTCGAAATTTGTGTTCCGTGTTTTCATAAGTTTCCCAGCACATAACATGGTAAGTCGTTGATTTTTTAGTACAAGAAAATACATCCAATGTGATTCGAACCTTAAACCTAAGAGATAACAACTCACACAAGTTCAAAACATTTACCATTATGGCAACACTTGGGGTGCTAAATCCATTTGTGTTAAAAAAAAATTATAATAATTTGTATTTCTAACTAATTTTTTTTTGAATTTGTGATTTTAGACGAATTCCATGAATCCGGTGTCTAGATTAAAGAAGGTGCAAGAAGATTTGCCGATATTGAAAGAGCAGTTCTGTGAACTTTTGGCTGCCAAACAAGAGAAAATCTACAATACAACGGATGTATCGCGTCATTTATGCAACAATCCAATAATCAATTATCACACGATCTAAAATATTAAAACAACAACTAAAAAGATGGATATTAAGTTATACATATCATTTACTAATTTGTTAGTGATATCATGTCATTCATATCTCCGTTGCCCAAAAGAATTCTATCATTCTGTAGTTAGGGACACACTGTATTATATTAACATATATTGTATTATATTATTTAATATATGATGTATTATATTAAACTGCATTGTAATACTATTGTATTATATTAATGTTGTATATTGTTTGGTATTACACTGTATTGTATTATATTAATGTTATACAATGTTTGATACTACACTGTACTGTATTATATTAATATTATACAACGTTTGGTACCACACTGTATTGTATTAAAATTATTTTTTATTTTAATAATAATAGTAATATCAATATTATTAATAAAATTTTAATTTTTTAATATTATCTTTTAAATATTTTAATTATATATATTAATATTAATATTAATTAATTTTTTTAATATTTTAATAGTTATAAATATTTTTTTAATATTAATATTTCAATAATATTTTTAAATATTAATATTAATTAATTTTTTAATATTTCGTAAAATTTTTAATAAATTTTTTTAATATTAATATTAATATTTAATAAATATTTAAATATTAGTATTTATTATTTTAATTTTAATTTAATATCAATAAAATAATTACTGATGATTAGATAAGAAAAAAATAATTTTTTAAATTTTGTTTTTGTCCAATGCATCAAAATCTCACCTCTTATATAATTTGTTAATACGGTGTAGACCACATTAAATAATACAATACGATGTGAACAATGTAGACACCAAATGCTATTTGTATTAAATAATGTTATATAAGGTACTTAATGCACCTTAATGCGGTGTGCCAAATGCACCATTAGTGGGAAAATATTGCAAATATTTTTGTAAATTGAAGTTATTTGGTACAATTGAGTGAACATGGATAGAATTTCAAAGAATTTTAGAAGTGTTGTTTTTTCTTTCAAGAAATAATTATTAAGGTGAATGAAATGGCATGAGGGGTAAGGGTGGCAATTTGGGTTATGATTCGTTTATTCGTTCGATTCGATTCGCTTTAAAGTGAATACGAGTTTGGAAAAATAGATTCGTTTAATAAATGAGTCGATTCAATTCGATTCGTTTATTAAACGAATCAAATACGAATTTAAGCTCATTGATTCATTTATTAATTTATGTTTGATTTTATTATTTTCTTTTATCAGTTATTATTATTTTTTAATCAAGATTCGAGAAATTATAGCTAATTACCATATAAAAAATAATATTATCGATATTTGATGAGGTGTTTTTAGTAAATATATTAATTACATATTTCATATGTATATATTTATGAAGAATTAATGTAAATAAATTATGATAAATTATGTTATTGAATAATATCATGACTAAATGAATATTCGTATTCGATTCGTTTAATAAACGAATCGAATACGAATCCTGATATTAAGATTCGTTTAATAAACGAATTGAATACGAATCTATCACATTTTGATTCGATTCATTTAGGATTCGATACAAATTCGATTGGTTGATTTTTTTTTTTTTGCGCATTTTCAGAATCAGTTTTATTGTCAAATTACTTAGATTTTTATTTTTTGGTAATTTGGTGCATTTTTTGAAATTGACTCTTTTTTTAAAAAAAAAAAGTTTTTGCGCTTGTCATTGATTTGATTGATTATCTAGAATACTCTGAAAAGTGGAATAATTTTATTTCTGAAATATACTTTGAGAATTATTTGAATTTCAAATTTTTTTTCTTCCTAAAAATTCAACTTTGTTATGAGATTTTGTAATTTGATACTAATAAAATCAAGAATCAAAATAAACCTATGCATCGTTCGGATTTTAAACTAGTTTAATATAAGTCATTGTCACTTATAATGTGATAAAAATATATGATCCTTTTTAACCTTTTGATTTGATAATCAGTATTTATATCATTTTGGGCTCACCACATCATGCTCTTAGGCCAAGCCCATTCCTACCTAAAGGTTGTTTTTGCATATTTTTCTAAATTGAGTGGGTTCATCTGCAATTAATGTAAACTTAAAGGCAAACGAACGACATTTTACTAAACAAATGAAAAAAAAAAAAAACAACAATTTCAGGAAACATCATGACTCGGGCGGGGGCCATGTTTGGGTCAAATGGTCTCCAAAAAGAAGCTTCCTTTGTTCATTCCCAACAGACCTAAAAAATAAACTATTTTCTTTTCTACACTGAAAATGAAATGAAAGTCCACCATTTTGGCTTCATAAAGTTACCCTTAAGGTTCAAATTGCTTTCCCATTTCTTTGTTTTGATGTAAATCGCCCATCTGGGTTGTGCTCAATTTCTTGTTTTCAGTACGAAAAGCACTTTTTTGAAGTGTATTTTTAGTTTTTTCTTCTTTTTTGGTCTCTTTTTGTTGCAGAAGCTGAGTTTGAAGTTGGAATTTTGTGTGTTTAGGGTTTTATCTTGTGATAATGCCTAATTCTGATCAGAACATGCAAGATCAGAGGTATGGGCCGCCTGGATTGGGTTTTTTTTTTTTTTTTTTTGACATGGGGTTTATTGTAATATTTATTTTTGTTTTATCAATTGCCTGTCAGTTAATTGATTCTTTTTGAGTGTTTTGACTAGGATTATATTGTTTTTAGGAGAAAATCTACCCGATCATCCGTGCAACAATCCAATTTCGTTGACACGCGTGTTAAAATATTAAAAAATAATAAAAAATATAGGTATTAAATTATATATGTCATTTACTAATTTATTGGTGATACCCATACCTCCAATTACTCTGTTTTTAGTAGATAAAAGAAATTAGGGAATAGTGAATGAATTGCAATTTTGAATAGAAAATGTGATCTGGGTTTACTGTTAATTTGTTTTTGATGGTTGGTTGACTGTTGATGAATTCATTTTTTTCGCCCAAGTTTTTGGATAAGGATTCTTTTGCTTGTCCATTTGTATGGTTTTTGATAAAAGATGAGGTAGACTGAAACAAATTCTGTATAAATGAATGTATTATGGGAAGTGACGCTTGTGGTTTCTTAGCTTAAGAAAGACAGAGAGATTTGATTCTTTAATGGTGAATGTATATTCTTCTTTATATGCTGTGCATTTTTCTTTTTGATTTTTTTTTTTTTTTGATTTATCATTTCTTATGTGTCAGGAAAAATTCTGGCATGGAGGATTCTAATGCAATGACGATTGAATTTCTTCGTGCACGCTTGCTGTCTGAAAGATCTGTTTCAAAAAGTGCAAGGCAGAGAGCTGATGAACTGGCAAGAAGGGTATGCTGGAATTTTTCTTTATCATGTCTTCGTCATTCTATCTACTGTTTGAAGGATCAGTCTTCTCGCTTTCTTTCAAAGTTTGGTTTCAGGTTTCTTATAAATGTTAGTTCTATAAATGAACTAGGTGGCAGAACTGGAGGGACAACTAAAGATTGTGTCACTTCAAAGACAAAAGGCTGAGAAGGCAAATGCTGATGTTCTTGCCATTTTGGAGAAAAATGGGATGAGTGAAACTTCAGATGCTCTTGATTTGAGCTCTGACCAGGAAACACCTTGTGAATCAGAAGTGGGTAATAATTTCAATAAAGTGGAGGAGAACTCAGTTGATTCAAAATTTAGAAGAAATGAATCTGTGGAACTTTCAGGGTCTGACAATGATTTCTCTCCAGTGCCTCGAAGAGGCCTGTCTTGGAATGGACGCAGAGGCACTAAGCAGTCCCTTGAGAAGTGCAAGGATTCTTATTTAAGGAGTAGTTTTGCATCTACTGGTTCTTCTTCCCCGAAAAATCGTGTAGGCAAATCATGTCGTCAGATAAGACGACGAGAATCAAAGTTAGTTTGTTTTCTATTCTTTTTGTGGTTGTATACTTGTATTCTATCAATAATGTTATGCATCTATTCATTTCTTTCTTGTCCTTTAAAATCCTATCAAGATTATCAAATGTGCAGGTGTTTTGTCAGTTTGGTAGTATTTTGGTAGGGAACACAATTGGATAAACGCATATGCTAGTGAATCTTGTAAAATTAGTATAACAATTTATATCCAACCTTGATGTCCAAAGAATTCTTTTTATTGTCACAATTTTGTTCGCGAGCTTTAGGGTTGTGGATATCCATCGAAAAAAAGGTGTAATAGTAATATTTATGAGAATTGCATAGATCTCATTTTCAATGGAAGATGATCATTTGATTTGGGAGGTGATAATTTGATTAGATATTTTCTTCATTTAGCTTCATGTCAACTTCTTGTCTTTGTATCCTGGATCTGCTAATAAATTATACCTATCCATTTTAGACCATATCTTTTCAAAATAATTATTTATCAGATGTTTCTGTGTAGATCTGTGGTTGAGGAGGTTAAAACGGACTCTGTCAAGGTTGATTGTCAAGAAAATGGAGTTGCCACCTCTTTAGAAGTTGATAGGAAACCTGAGATCCTGAGAGGGTCTGAAGCTCAGGATAAGAAATATTTAGGGGAGGCTCTGGATTCTGGTTGCTTTGAAAATGAAAAAATGGTGACCAACAGTGACGTCGACTTTATTGGGTGTGGAGGAGACAAAGATATGGAGAAGGCACTAGAAGATCAAGCCCAACTCATTGGAAGATATGAAGAAATGGAAAAGGCTCAAAGAGAATGGGAAGAGAGGTTTGGAGAAAATAACAGCAGTACACCGGTATGCTTAAGGCATTTAAATGTGCTTGCTTTATCTTAGTTAATACCATTGGTATGCCACATGTGAAAATAACAGATTTTTGTTTCTGCTGAAATTAAATGTCCACATAGACATTAAAGCATGATAGATATTTTATCTCTTACAGTTATGCATCTTATTACAGCAAATTGCATCATTTTGTATACCTTTTTATGTACATGTGCAAACTCAGGATCTAGTCTAGTGGTTCCATGGTTTCAACTTAAATTTAAAAAAAAGGGGCGGCATGAGGGTTTAACTGAGTGGCTAGATGAGCTTTGGGGTCTGAGCCCTCTTGGACACCCTTAAATGGGATTATGGGAGTAGCAATCGCATCTTTGTTTAATCTTTTCTATTATTATTCGCCCAAAATCAGGTTCTAATTGTTCCACGGTTTCAACTGAAATTAAAAGCAATGGGGGCCCATAGGGGTTAGCTGAATGGCTAGGCCCATCGGCGCCTCTCCCTTAGATGAATGTAGATTTTTGCTAAATCATTTAGAAAATAAAAATAAAAAAGAAGGAAAGAAAGACATGGAATACCATTGAGATACGAAGCTTAAGACACTAGGAAAACTCCATTTCTGACTTGTTTACTATTTGGGAAGCTTGAAAAGGAGTTGCCTTGTAGAGTACAATCTTGTGAAGCTGAATACTGATTATTATGACTTCTATATCGGTTAGATATAGAAGCGATATTAAACTGGCTTATGTTGCTGAATGCTGGCTTGCGGTGATATTAAACTGGCTTATGTTGCTAAACGAAATAAACCTAAGCCGCTGTAACTTGCATGTCATTGGGCTCTTCATATTAATTAAGATTGGGCGTAGATAAATATTGCAGATAGTGCTGTTGCTTGTGATTTTAGGAGACAAGTGTTTGAGCTATATACTAGCTGAAATGTAAAAGCAATTAGACAGTGACTGTGTTTGTGTCCGCTTTTATCGTGCGATTCATGGTTTGCTATGTATAACGGATATGTTCCTTAATAGTTTCTAGAGGTCCTTTTCCCTTCTCATAAAATTGTTTCCCCTACATGTTGACATTATGTTTTCTCATAAATTGTTTAGGATTCGTGTGATCCTGGGAACCAATCAGATGTAACTGAAGAAAGAGAGGAAATCAAGGCACAGGTTCAATGTCTTGCTGGGACAGTTAATTCCCAAGTCCAAGAGGCTAAGTCAGAAGTTTATGTTTCCGATGAATTGTCCAAAACTCAGTCCAATGGGTTTCTGCCAACACAAGGTGATATGCAACCATTACGGGATGAGAGGTGCAGTATCACTCCTGCTCCTGAGTCCCTATCTCAAGATTTTGCATTTCCTACGTCAAACGAAAAGCAGAACCAGGGGAGCCTGGACAACAACCATGACGTACCTTCACATAGTTCCCATCATTATCCAGTTGGCTCCGCTGAAAACCAGTCATCCCAGGTTGTTTCATCAAATACAGGCAGTTGTTCTGGCAAAGAAGTTTCTGGGAGTCAAAATGATCACCATGCATTGGTGCCGCATGAAACATCCAGTGGGTTCAGTGAAGTGTTGGAGGCACTTAGGCAGGCAAGGTTATCGCTGCAACAGAAAATGAGTGGTTTGCCATTGACAGAAAATGAATCTGTTGGAAAAGCTATTGAATCTTTTCTTCCTGCTAGTAAAGTCTCGGACAGGGTAGAGATTCCAGTTGGATGTTCTGGACTTTTCCGAGTACCAACTGATTATGCTCTCGAGGCGTCTAAAGCCCACATCCTAGTTTCAGGTTCTCAACCAAGTTTGACAAATTATAATCCCACTACTGGTGGTCTTGGGGAAGTTTCAGATAATAAAATTGTCAGCAATCATTTCATGGATACCAGGTCCCCATTTTCTGCTGATAATTTTCGGCCATCTGGTGACCAATTTCTCACCAGGCCTTCCATTGATACGAGGTCAACTTATTCAACAGAAGATCGACTTCTCACCAGCCAATATACCGATACTCGATCAAGAATATCTACTATGAGACCATCTGTTGATAGTAACTTGGATGCTGGCCTACTCTCGTTCAGACAGTACAGTTGCCCCAACTTCCCCTCTTATCACGTACCCAGTAATGAAAGAGTCTCTCCATTCCTGCCAAGTAGATCAGTTGAGATGTCTCCCAACTTGGATGTTGGTCTCTCCTCTTCCAGTCAGTACGCAAACCCCAACTTTCCCTCATATCCTGACGTGATGCCACGGATACCCACTCGCGAGGGATTGTCTACATTCCGTCCCCTTAGGTCAGTTGAGACGCTTTCTGCTAATCACATGCCATTTCACAATGATCATACCAGGCCATATATACACAGATAGGTACTGCAGCTTGTGATTTTTGAAATCATTGCCTTTGATAGGGGCATTTTCTTTATGATCTCTTGGCATTGTACCATGGAGTCTCTGGGTGTATAAAGATACGACTGTATTCATGTATTAGCAATAAATATATTTTGTACCATGTCAATTTAAGCAGTCACATAGTTATCAAAGGTGTGTCCAGGTACACCCTCAGACTCATACTACTCATGCGAAGCGACTTTCATCAATGCCACTCGACTTTGAGATGCACTTATATCTCATAAAAATGTGTGAGAACTTCTACATGAATTGATCCATCCAACTCAAAATCAAGTTAAATTTTTTAAAATAAATTAAAATAAACTTGGGATGATTTTTCATAATTTCTTATTATGTGTGTTATATGTGTGTATATATTCCCTTATGCTGGAATTCCACAAAAGTTAATATATTTCACAGCCAATTCACCATGTAGACAATTCAAAGTGATTCTAGGCTTAGCTTGTGAGAGTGCTAAGAAAATCACTAAATTGCAGGAAGCATATAGCAATTATCAACGTACAGAAACCATCAGTTTAACATTATATAATTGTCTATAAAGTTTGTCAAAAGCCAAAACCATTTCATATTTCAGGGATACAGGAGCCATGGGATTCTAGGATTCAGCTCAGATAAGAGAAACACATGGCTTTCCAACGGTGAGGGTGATGAACTCTTTTGGTCTTGATAGAACTCCGACTCAACTTCTCTGGGGCCCAATCAATATAATAGGGAAGAGGAGATCATCAAAATATAAAAACAACAATTACTACAAAGGAGAAAAACACGAAGGAATAATATAGCATATCTAATCTTCATCGAACTTTATCTTCTTTGGAGCCGGCATGACATTACCCACCTGCAAAATAACATAAATCATGAATCATTGGAAAATTCTCAAACTCTTGGCAATCCAGTTGTCATAGCGATACGACTTTATTTCTCTCCAGCGGCAGACAACAGTGAAAATAGTCAAGGTCCAGCCAATGCACCAACATAAGGTAAAAAAATAAGTACAGTTTTTATCCATGTGTTTCTTCTATTATATGACAATTGCAAAAAAATAATGGCATCAACAACTTATCATAATCAAGTTGTATCATTAACTATTCATGCAATATATGAGATGAGTCATGGCAATTAGTTCTATTGAATAAATCTCAGAATTTGGAAATTTCAAATTGCAGTACTCAAGCAAAGAAGCATCGAAACTTCTCTGATACTGGCTTTTCCTTCTGGAAATTAATTAATTGAGGAAGAAAATAAAAAGACTTGCTCCTTACAATTTCAGGGCATTCATACTCAATACCAGCAGCCTCTATCCTCTTGCACCGCTTCTGATCACGCTTCAAGATTTTCTCCACCAACTTCTTGTGTTCTTCCAGAGTTCTTTCCTGGAAAATCATTGTAGAGAAATGAATATTCTTGAAAATAGAGTTTTCCAACTTCCATTTACAGACATCAAATTAACAATATGGTGAACAAACTCTTCTCTTATCAACAGTAGATTACCTTGTTTTGCTGCTTACGTTCCACTTGAACCCTGTCAAGAGGCTTGTAACGGGGATTAAAACCTCTCCATCTACACGTCATGTGAAAGCAGAGACGGAACAAATAATCAGTGACCCTTTGTAAAATGGCAACACAGGTTTCATGTACATTCAAAAACACAGATGCAATAAAATGTAATAAATGGATGAGTTAATTTCTTATGTTCCTATTTATTTTGACCTAAGTTTAATTAACCATACACCAGTATAGGAAAAAATACCATTCATGCCACGGTTGAAGTGATAATTTCGTGACAATGGAGAAGCTAAAAGCAATACCAAAATCAAGTGTCATAATGAAGAGTCTGTAATTTCTGAGCACATTGAAAATCAATACATATTAGAGCTGGCAGAGCAATGGCCTTAACAAATGTTTTTTAATGTATATAATGAATTCTTTATAACATTATTAGTTTAGGAAGAAGATAAGAAAAGTATTAGATCTTCTGCAGCCTAACCATTCTGTTACTTTGGAGAAGAGAATAAGGGGAATATAAGAATACTTTCAAAGTTTACTTCTTGAGAGCTACCCTCCAAAATTTTCCCCTCAATTGGCTACAAGTTAAACACAAAAATATAATTAAATCAGGAGCCTCTGCACAAAAACTTTCATGCACATAACTCTGGACTGGAATTGCTATTCAATTCCGAGTCTTAAAATTCAACAAACTATCACATGCCCTCCCCCTTCTGCTCTCTTCCTCTTAAAGACCACCACCACCACCCCCATTTCAAAAGGGAAAGATTAAAAGAGTGTGTTCTCTCTTTTCTCCCTACCCTAGTTTATTTTCTTCAATATTCCACCTTAATAAATGTAATAAGAGATTATTAACTGCTTACAGTTTTGGATGAACGTGTTCTGGGGGAATAAGATGCACTTGCAAAATGTGCTCAAACAACAAATAACCATGCATGGCATCAGCAACAACTTCTGCTACCTGCACTCAACAAAACATATGTTAGAAAAAACATGACGAAGAAATTTTATAAGGGCGCATTAAATCATACTGAAATGAGTACAACCTCAGGATCATTAAATTCGATGAACCCAAAATGCTTTGATTTTCCAGTCTGCAAAACATCATATCAGTAAGTGAATGAATGCCAAACTACAAGTCTAACAGAGCTATTAGACAAATGAAAAGGCAGGCTTCAATCTATGAATCAAAAACTGACCGAATAATTAAAGATCACAAAAGAATATTAACAATATAAATGTTTACAAAACATCAAATTACACAAAGATTATCAAAGATTCAGCTTAGGAACCTTACCTTTTTATTCCGTGCAATCCTTAGCCTCTTGATCGTACCAAATTGGCTAAAGAAAGCTGCAACAGAAAGCACTCATCAGCCGAAAATCAGCAAACCCACATGACAAATAACCAATACATATATTCTAACACACTTTAAAACAAATGTTTAAAATCAATATACCTTGCATTTCCTTCTCATAGAACCCATGTGGAATCCGACCAATGTAAAGCACTGTAGCTTTATTTACCAGTGGCTTTACGTCAGGAAGCTTTCGCCCTGGCCCACCTTCCAGCGGCTTAAATACATACCCCAAAAAACAAAATTAGACAAGAAAAAAAAAATAATAATTAAAGGCACGCAAAGCAGATTTTGAAAAGTGAAATTCATAGGATTTTATAAGAACTAGCTTACCAAGAAATCGGCGGCGTGTTTTTTGTCACTGGAAGCTGGTGACTGTGAAGAAATTTTCTTCAAATTCTTCTTTAATGCTTTCTTTTGCTTGGCCCCCATCCTACTGATTATATCAAGATTCAAATTTTACGATTGTTTTATCGAAAAATTACAAATTCGGTTAATATAAACCCTAAAGCGTGCATAAACCCTAGCTTACCTGAAGAAACAGAGACGAAATGGGAAGAAGCCGAAGAGGAATTATGAAATTAGGGTTTAGTGATTAAAAACCTTTGCGAGTTTATTAATGGGCTGGACTTGAATCCGAATTTCAAGGCCCATATTGAGAGCCCATGTATATGATCCGTGAAAGATGAATGAAAGAGTAGATAGAATTGCCGAATTGGAAGTCGGTTAGAATCTCCAAATTTAACATAAAATTAAAGTTCCTAAATTTAAAGAAATTTTATATTTTATTAAATAATATGATATATTTATTTTTTATCATCTATCGATAGAGGTTCAAGCTTAATAGCTCACCTAGAGCCTTATAAATTTAAGATAACTCAAGAACACTTTTTACAAAAGTTAAATAAAAAAAAATATTTTGTGACATTGTTTTTCAATAATGTTTTTAATTCATTGACAACGAATCGCTCTCATTTTCGCTTTTGAATAGCGTAATCCGAGAGTTCCAATTATATTCGTATCATCAATGTCGTTACAATAACAAATCCATATTTTGGCTTCTTTGTTGATATACACAAAGATAAGTAAGATATAATTCATAATTCAAGTTAATTACGCCACATGCGTCCAGATTGTATTAGTCCATACAATGATCTTTATAGTTTTATAAAATATAAATTATGATATGGTGATTGAGATTGAGTAGTCACCACAATTCTGAAATGCATATCAAGCCTATTTGATACGGTCAAATTAGACAAAATCGAAATATAATTACATTAATTACTGAAGAATATGTGTCCTCAAAATCAATATCAGGTCTCATTAAAATCTTTTGTTTTTTAGCTCAAAACTATTCAAAACCCAAATTATTATCCTAAACACATCCAAATTGCACTTTATAGTCCTACCATAAACTACTTCGCGGTCGACCTTTTTCTTTTTCTTTCTTTTTTTTTTTTTACGCTAACCAATGGAACAATTGTTGGAAAATTTTGCTTTTCCGAAGAAAAATCACATCTCAAATCGAATTTCACCAAAATCAAATCATTCCCGAAAACCGCCAAATATAAAATCATTTCACCTGCCACTATTTAGTAATTTTTCAATATATTAGCGCGTTACCATTGTATATTGAATTGTTTCACTGTTACATGGGTGGCATAGCACCTCTATTGCATTTCGTTATGTTAAATGGTGATGGAACATTAAACCAGTGGAACAATTTTCTGACCATGAACTACTTCGTGGTCGAATATTTTTTTTCTACGCTAACCAGTGGAATAACTGTCGGAAAATTTTACTTTTCCAAAGAACAATCACATCTCAAACCGAATTTCACCAAAATCAAATCATTCCCAAACACCGCCAAATATAAAATCAATGAACTCTATTCAAGTAATATGATTGTTTTGTAGAAATTTATGAGGTGGTTTTTGTTATAATAATTTTCTATATCTATTTTGCATTTCTACATTTTATTTATCAACAATGATACATCTACACTATTTTTACAACCATTTTACACCTGTTGACGGCTGATTTTGGCCTCAGAGTAATATTGAAATATCACTCCCGAGGAAATCCTCCCTCAATAGTGAATTTGTTTGGTTATGGGGGACCAAAGGCAAATTTAGCGGAAAACAGATAACACACCGATCAACAAGGGGATTTAACGTGGTTCGGTGGATTTGGATTCGACCTACGTCCACGTACACAAAAAAAATGGTACTTTTATTACTTAAACACTCTTCTCGAATCTCTACAAGTCAGAGCTTGAAGATTCAGATCACTAGTTTTTGTTGATGATTTGATGATGATCTTTACACATACTATGCCCTCCTATTTATAGTAATACAGAAATCAGACTCCTATTTGCATAAGAAATCCTAGTTGAACTTTAGTCTTCTTTTCTTGTAAGGATTCCTAGTCCGATTCTCTCTTCTCTTTTCTTATTCCTTTTCGGATTCTGACTTCATTTCCTTGTGAGAGTAGGATAATCTGCTTGTCTTATCTGTAAGAATATGGTGTCGTCATCTTGAATACGACTCGCCGTCTGGTCGGTCTTTATGTGGTCGGTCATGACAATCTTTTATGCTGAGAGTGTTTCTGCCGACCTTAGAGTGCTCGGTCATCCGAACCAAAGTGGTCGGTCTTCACAAATTATGGTCGGGTCGGCTATATGAACTCAACCAGTCAGGGAATTACCCTTCTGTCCTCGTCATGCTGTCTTAAATGTCGTAGTGCCTAAAAATACCATCAACATTTGTCCCATAGTTCTCGGTTCCAACAAGCGTGCAAGTTGGTGCCGGGAACTATATAAAGAAGGTGTTTTCTGATTTGCTCTGTTGGAGGTCGGTCCGGGGTCGAGAAATGCTTTGTTGCCTCTTTTCAAGCGCTTTGTCTTGAGACACGCAACAGTCACGTCCGCTTAAATGCCTGTCAAATCAATTTTAGGGTTTTTTCTAAGTTCGACATTTGTCAAACATCCGCCGGGTTCCCGCCAAAAAAGGGAACGAATCGACCGTGTAGAGGCGTCTTCACAGTGGGCTGATCTCAGCCGTCTGTTTAAACTCGGGAGACCTCTTTTGCAGTCGACATCTGGCGTTCATCCGGGTTCTTCCCTTAGATCCAATGGTCACGAGCGTCTTTGTCATGACTATAAGAAGGCGAGGCTTTCACTGTTCCACCGTTTTTCGGCAATTTCTTCTTCTTTTCTGAAAACATCTCCGTGATTTGTCCAACTCCGAGCTCTCGAAGTTCAACCGTGGGCTTTTTCTTTTTCTTTGCTGTGAACATAAGGAACAGACACAACCGTACTGCACAACCTCCTGCTTTTTCCGAGAAGAACAAGTAAGTCCTCTGAACGGTCTCTTCTCTTTTTTTGTATTTTACGAGTCTGTGCTTGCTAGGACAAGATTTATGGTTTGTTGGGCTCTGCTTTAGGGCACTTTAGAGACCACCTATTTAGCTAACATGGAAACCGTGAGTAGTTTCTTGTAGCCATAGACTGACTTCCCCTTCCTTCTTTGTTTTTCTGGGTGTCAGGGATGTCTGACAGCGATTCCTCCCCTGAAAAGCCTGCTAATATCTCAACTCCCCCTGCTGAGGAGCTCTCCTCGGGCTCGGGGGCACCTAGTGTAGAAGACCTTGACACTACCCCTACTCCTTCTAAGATTGAACAAGACTCCTACCATCAGAGGGTTCCTCGGAAGGACCCAGAGCCCGGTGAACTTGGATCGTCAGCTCTGGATATGAACCGCCCCTCTAAAATAACTGAGGATGATCTGGCGCTGTTGCGGCAACGATATGACGTCCCAATAGATATTGCCCTTGAAGTTCAAGGCCCGATGGATCGTGCTAGTCAGCCTGATGAGGGCTCGGTGGCGCTTCTTCCTGCTTTTTTTGAGTGTGGGCTACGGCTGCCGATGCAACGTTATTTTGCTTGGATGCTGGCCGAGATGGAGATTGCCCCTTGCCAATTGAGCTTGAATAGCTGGAGGATTCTGGCCGGCATATATGTGGTTTGGCACCGAGCAGGTTTAGGTGTACCTTGTTTGGAAGAGGTGAAGAGGTTATACCGTTTGAAGTCTAACCCAAAGACTCACTATGGTTGGTATTACCTCTCTGCTTATGATAGCTCGTCCAACCTTGTCCAGAAACTCCCCGACTCCAACAAGAATTTCAAGGACCTTTGGTTCTGGGCTACTGGGGATTGGGGTCGGGTCCTGAGATCGTTTGAGGAGGACGTCTCGGTTCCAGATATCTTCAGGGCTGGAGGTTAGGAGTTTAATACCCCTTCTTTCTTTCTTTATTCCCGTTCTTAGTTTCTTAGGTTTCTGACTTCTCTGGTTCCCTCCAGCTTGTTGGCGAGATGCTCCCAAGTTTCTCGTCAGGTTCGGAGGCGGGTACATTGGGCTCGGGGGTATGCTGCCCACTGGAGGAAATTGGTCAATGATGCGGCCTTTGTTGAGTCAGGCCTTACTCGGACCGTCCCTCCGGAGGTCTCGGGTCGGATAGGTAGATGTCTGCCGGCTGTTTTTGTTTATCATGTGCTTTGTATGCTCGGGTTCTGATTTCATTTTCCTCCTTTTTTGTAGGTATGTCGAAGAGGCCTAAGTTTCTTGAGAAGTTGGCCGGTACTATGAAGAAGGCCGGTCGCGTGGAAACTGGAACTTCCCGGGCACAACCTGATTCTGCAGGGGCTAAGAGGGTGTCTCAAGGGAGAGTTCAGCCGGCTGCTCGTGATCTGTCTTCTCCCGGCGCGCAGTCGTCAGGATCTGCTCGTCTTGTTAGTCCGCCGAAGCCTCTTAGGAAGAGGAGGCGTCAGTTCGGGTCAGAAGAGACCGAGCTAGTCCAAGAGGAGGAGAAGGATCCTGTCCCGGGCCAGAAAAAAGACGCTCGCCGGGGTAAAAAATCATCCGTGGGCTCCTCAAAAAAGCGAAAGGGTTCTGTAATCCTCGGGGTGGATGACTTGGGAGAAAGCATTCGGGAGGCCACTTCCCATTTAGTGCCGACTTTCAATGAATTGGCCAAGGTGATTCCCCGGGGGAGGTTTCGAGATATGAGGATATCTCGCCCGAAGCTGTAGTGACCGAGATGAGCTCTCAAATGGCAAAGGTAGTTCTATTTCCTTTTTTTTTTTTTTCTGATTTCGGTTCCCGGTTTTCTTCATCTCATATCTTGACTTTCTTTGTTTTTGTACAGGCTACTTACCTCATGGCGAAGAATAAAGACCTCCTTCTGAGTTTATTGTCCGAGGGTGGTCAGGCCCAGAGACTTCAGAATCGCCTTACAGAAGTGGAGGCTAAATTGGCTGATCGGGAGGGGGTGATTCAGAACCTTGAGTCGACTGCCATTGAGAACTTCAAAATTAATAAGGCTCTTAAGGCTGCTGCTGCGCTGGAGCGAAAGCTTGCTGATAATGCTCGGGAGGATTTGAAGACCGCCCAATCTGAAATTGGCGTTTTGAAGGCCAAGGTGGCCAGTGTTGAAACAAAATTTAAGGCCAATGAAGAACAAATGGCGCGGGCCCGGGATGACTTTGAGAGGAAAGAGGCCGAGCTTGAGGAGAGAGAGGCCGATCTTGAGGCCGAGAAGGAGGCCATCCGCCTTGAGGGGGTTAGTGATTGTGCTGATTTGATACCGATGGTGCTGCCCAGTCTGAATATGGACCCTATTCATGCGGCCATCAGTTTTTGCAAGGGGGACATAGATGAGGAGGAGTTTCGGAAGTGGCTTCCTCCTCCTTCCGAGGAGGTGATGGATCCTGCCCCGGTTTCGATTGTTCCGGCTTCTGAGGCTCCCCATGAAGGACGACCTGAGGTTCCTGCCGCAGGCGAGGACTGCCTTGAGATCCCTCCCCCTATCCCTGAAGCAGAGGTCTCCCATGCTGCCGAGGATGAAGCAGCTGTTTTTCCTCCTGAGGCCGAGCCAATCCTTCCGTTGTCTGAGCGAGCTGAGGAAGAAATCCCTGCCCCTGTGCGGGCTGAATGAGAAAGGGTAACCCGACCGGGGCCCTGTGTACACTTTACTTTTTGTAATAACATTACAAGTTGTATTTTGACATACACAATATATACATTTATGTATATTTCTTATCTTTTTCTCTTTTTTTTTATGCTTCCTGTTTGTCTGAATACTCTGAGACTTTTCAGGGGTCAATATGAGCCGGAGGGGCATATCCTGACCCCGAGCTGTGTGAAAGGCTTGGACCTGGGGGAATGTTACCTCCCCAGTCCGAAGAAACCGACTCGGTGGGACGTAACCCGACCCCGAGCTGTGTGAAAGGCTTGGACTTGGGGGAATGTCATCTCCCCAGTCCGAAGAAACCGACTCGGTGGGACGTAACCCGACCCCGAGCTGTGTGAAAGGCTTGGACCTGGGGGAATGTTATCTCCCCAGTCCGAAGAAACTGACTCGGTGGGACGTAACCCGACCCCGAGCTGAAATGAACACTTGGCCCTGGGGGAATGTTACGTCCCCAGACCAAAAGGACGGACTCGGTGGGACATAACCCGACCCCGAGCTGAGATGAACACTTGGCCCTGGGGGGATGTTACGTCCCCAGACCAAAAGGACGGACTCGGTGGGACACGACCCGACCCCGAGCTGAGATGAACACTTGGCCTTGGGGGGATGTTACGTCCCCAGACCAAAAGGACGGACTCGGTGGGACATGACCCGACCCCGAGCTGAGATGAACACCTGGCCCTGGGGGAATGTTACGTCCCCAGACCAAAAAGACGGACTCGGTGGGACATGACCCGACCCCAAGCTGAGATGAACACTTGGCCCTGGGGGAATGTTACGTCCCCAGACCAAAAGGATGGACTCGGTGGGACGTAACCCGACCCCGAGCTGAGAGAAACCAAGCGACCTCGGCGGAACGAATCCAGCCCCGGGCCGAATAAATAAGTGGCCTCGGCGGAACGAATCCAGCCCCGAGCCAGGTAATCCAAGTGGCCTCGGCGGAACGAATCCAGCCCCGAGCCGAATAATTTTTTGGGACTTGTATAGAAGGGAAGTGAATCAACCTTTTGAAGTCCTGCCTAATCCGGCATTGGCGTCCCTCTGCCAGACCGGCGAAAAATAAAAAACAAGTCTCGGGAAATAAAATCAAAAGCCGGGGGTGACTTAGCACCTATCCCATGAAAACGTTTTTTGCAAAAAGAATAACAACATGGATGCCTCAAAACAGCGTCCTGCCCGAGGTCTCCAAAACACAATTCTGAATCTTTCAATTCAGTGTCCCGGCGAACCAGGATTCGGATCAAAAAGAGCGTTTGACTGGTAAGGGCACATCCTCTACACGTCGGTTCACTGGGGAGCCTGTGTATTGTATGAGGGCTCCTCCTTACCACGCTGGAGTAAGCACACGCTACAGAGGCACAACGCATCCTGTGGGACACAGAAACTGGGCGACGCCGTTCCTAGGCTCGCGGCCTAGTTGGGAAGGATTACATAACATGGAGTCGCCACCCGGTGTGAACCGGGACAAAGATTTAAGGCCGCACTCACCCCTCGCAAGGGAAGACCTCAAACCGTTGGGTTCGGAATGGTCCCTTACTCATGTCACTTGTAATGAAAGGATTCATGTAATAATTTAACTAAGCTTAAGTAACACTTATTTCCAATAGTATCATGCTTCTAAATTCTCATGTGTAGAATAAAACTCATGTACGCATTTCACATATATCTTACATTTATATTTGCATGCTAAACATATATCAAGATAGCAACTGGCATACAACTTTACTTGCATATCACATTCAGGAAAAAACACAAGCACACATATCAACCATACAAGCACACATATGGGCACTTTTCAAGTGGTACGTGGAATTGTGGCCCAAGTACAGACCGCACTACCGTCCATTCGAAATCGGCTACGGAATTTACGTCTGGGTTTCCATCCGATATACCGCAAGAAATAATGCTCAAATGTTATCATGACATAAGCATACGAATTGTGACACATTTGCATAAGAAAGATCAACTAATAGGCAATTATGCATGAATATAATAAGACAGACTCAGTACAGAATGCTCACGTTCGTGTAGCGTTCGTAAACGCGTTCGAACGGAAATGAAACAGAATGCTCACGTTCGAGTAGCGTTCGTAAACGCGTTCGAACGGAAATGAAACAGAATGCTCACGTTCGAGTAGCGTTCGTAAACGCGTTCGAACGGAGATGAGACAGAAAGCTCACGTTCGTATGGCGTTTGTTATCGCGTTCGAACGGATACGAGACCTGACACATAATAAGGCAAAATTTATGCGCGTTCGAGTTGCGTTCGTGAACGCGTTCGAACGGACACAGACCTGATGCATGAAATAGGATGCAATAAACAGAAAATAAAGGGGCGCGGCGAAGCACTGCCGTAAAGGTGACCTTTTGGGGCTCTTGATCTCTCAAAGAGAGGACCTTTAGACCAACATGCTAAGCCCATGCGCATCACGTCACACGTACAAGACTAGAACCAATCATATCAACCAAGTATGCCCGATTGAACACATCTCACATCCAATCTGAACACACGTCATCCGGCGCGGCAAAGCATCGTGGAAAAGGGGGCTTTTAGCCCCTCCCCATAGGGGATCTCACATCACACTTACTAAGCCCATGCGCTCGATTGACTTATACATACGAAAATAAAGATAATAATATCAAACTAAGTATGCTTGATTGAACGTATCTTGCGTCCAACCGAACATACATCAACCGGCGCGGCGAAGTAGTGTCACGAAGGTGGCCTTTTCGGCTCTTTGTCTCACAAATGGAGGACCTTTGGACTAACTCACTAAGCCCATGCGCTTGGTTGAATCATACAAAATAATAAACAACATATTGAATTCAAGAGAAAACTAAATAAACAAAAGCAACGCAACGAAAGAGAGATGGTGCCGTTTACTCAAGCGGTACGTGGAGTTGTGGCCCGAGTACAGATCATATTACCGTCCATTCGGAATCGGCTATGAAATTTATGTCCGGGTTTCCATCCGATATACCGCGAGAGTTGACACATCTCTCATTCATCTAATGCCCACAACATATTACATCTCATACTTCATATTTCGCTTTATGTTATTTTGATTATTCTCAGTTTATTATTCCGTCTTTTAATTTCCGCATGTTATTTATTTCATTCATATTATATGTTCATTGCGCATGGGCTTAGTAAGTCGGATTAAAGGCCCTCCGTTTCACGGGGATAAGATCCTTACCACGATGCTTCGCCGCGCCGAGTATTTTTGTGTTTACTTTTGTCTTTATTTATGCATATTATGTGTTTATTGCGCATGGGCTTAGTAAGTCGGATTAAAGGCCCTCCGTTTCACGGGGATAAGATCCTTACCACGATGCTTCGCCGCGCCGAGTATTTTTGTGTTTACTTTTGTCTTTATTCATGCATATTATGTGTTTATTGCGCATGGGCTTAGTAAGTCGGATTAAAGGCCCTCCGTTTCACGGGGATAAGATCCTTACCACGATGCTTCGCCGCGTCGGATGACGTATATTCGATTGGACGTGAGATGTGTTCAATCGGATATACAAAGTCCAATATTGTCTTTGTTATTATGCCTTTATTTTATGCATATTATATGTTCATTGCGCATGGGCTTAGTAAGTCGGATTAAAGGCCCTCCGTTTCACGGGGATAAGATCCTTACCACGATGCTTCGCCGCGCCGAGTATTTGTGTTTACTTTTGTCTTTATTTATGCATATTATGTGTTTATTGCGCATGGGCTTAGTAAGTCGGATTAAAGGCCCTCCGTTTCACGGGGATAAGATCCTTACCACGATGCTTCGCCGCGCCGGATGACGTATATTCGATTGGACGTGAGATGTGTTCAATCGGATATACAAAGTCCGATATCTTGTCTTTGTTATTATGCCCTTATTTTATGCATATTATGTGTTCATTGCGCATGGGCTTAGTAAGTCGGATTAAAGGCCCTCCGTTTCACGGGGATAAGATCCTTTACCACGATGCTTCGCTGCGCTTCTTGTCATGTCACTGATTCTTTTGTACATCATTGCCTTATTCATGCATGTATTATGAAATTCCATATAATTGCATCATCTACCTTAGTCTTAGCTTAATGTATTACAATTTATGCATCCATGTTGTGACATTATTTCTTATGGTATATCGGATGGAAACCCAGACGTAAATTCCGTAGCCGATTCCGAATGGACGGTAGTGCGGTCTGTACTTGGGATACAATTCCACGTACCACTTGGAAAAGTATTCACGTGCATGTTTGTGCTCATGTTAGTTGCATCCTTTAGCATCACATTATGGCATGTTCATCTTTAATGTAAAATTGCATCTTGGATTGGCATATTTAAATTCGTGTCTTTCTTCATCTTTTCAAGTTATGTGTTTGTATTAATTTCATTTATCATGCGGTTATTTTGACCATATTTATATGCTTCTTTGCATAATGCGCCTATTACATTATTTGTTGTCATTTTGATTTCCTTTATATTACATGCAAATGTTACCATGACTGTTTGTGTTTATGTTTACATGAATGATTGAATTCTTATGACGTTATGTGCTTGTTGTTGCAAAGGCCTACCTTTAAGCATGTGAATTTGGCAATAAGATTTGATTCCATGTATGTTAGATGTAAACTTTACTTTTAAGCATGTGAATTTAGGATGTGGTGCACTTGGAAATATATGTCATAGGCTTAGTTGGATTATTGCATAAATCTTTACATTGCAAGTGGCATAAGTAAGGGACCATTCCGAACCCAATGGTTTGAGGTCTTCCCTTGCGAGGGGTGAGTGCGGCCTTAAATCTTTGTCCCGGTTCACACCGGGTGGCGACTCCCTTATTCTCCGGTTTAGTCCTCTGTTGGCTACTCCGTACTCCCAACTAGGCCGCGAGCCTGGAACAGCATGCGTCGTCCAGTTTCTGTGTCCCCACAGTCTGGCGACTCCACTGGGGATGTAAAGTTGGCCCCGAAATATTGTCTTGTAATGTTTGGATTCATGTTTTAATTGACCATGTCTATAGTGGATAAAGTGGGGGTTTAATCAAGGGCACTTTGAGGCTAGGTAATGGTTTGGTGTCCTCCTTCACTTACTACCTTTCTAGAAGGAAAAGCTGTGAGGGCACCTATATGGCCATCTACTTGTAGCCTTTGTGATGGACTAATTTGGAGGACTCGTTGTTTATTCCTGACAACAAGCGATAAGAGCCTAAGAGGCTTGGGTATTTAAGTGAGCCTCGCTCCACCTTCCCTCTGGGGGATCTACAACGGGAAATCCATTTGACAGTCCGTCACACACCATAGCTCATTGGCACGTACCTTAGTGTATAAAAAGGGATACGCTCACTTGGTCGCTCGAACCCTTGAGTGGGGAGACCTAGTTATGGGCTATCCTTCGCCAGTGAGAGCCTTTGTCCACACTCTTGCAAATCCACCCATAGACTGGTTTATATGGTCAAAGTAGCAATTATTTCCTTGAGTATGTGCTTGTGGACCATCCTCATTTGGATGCAGTTGGACTATTGTCAGAAATGCGGGCTTGCTGGGCCATTTAAACTGGGGCAAGTTTGTACCTTATGACTATTAGGCCCAAGGCTTCTGAAATGTTGATGGGCCATTATGTAAAAAGTTATTATGATATGTTTGCATTATCTCCCTTCTATGCTTATGTTTGGGAACATCACCGTTTGGATCCGTTTGGACCATTTGTCATGGGATATGGGCTTGTTGGGCCATCTAAACTGGGACAAGAACGTATTTCATGACTGTTGGGCCAAAAGCTTCTAAGTGATTGATGGGCCACCTTGTGTTTGTTTTCGGAATATTATCATTTGGATTTAGTTGGGCTCTTTGCCATAAGACATGAACTCGTTAGGCCATTTAAACTGGGACGGGTTCACTCTTATGACAGTTGTCCCAAAAGCTTCTAAAATGATAATAGGCCGATTTGTTTGAGAATTTTATTCGATTTAATATATGTTATATATTTCTTATGCACATCATGCATACATACATCATGTTAACCCTTGTGTTCTGAAAGCCATCATAGATTCCCGTTGGGTTAGAAAAAAGGGAAGACTCACCAAAATACCGAGAACAGACATGAGTGAATCAGATACTGAGGTATCCCGGATAGATCAGTTGGAAAATGGCTTCGCCAAGATTACTGAACAGTTGCAAGCCTTGACTACTGCCATGACTAATAGCTATGCCCCGTGCCGGGGGAGATTCTGAGAATGTAAGGCGCGAGGAGCCTCCGAATGGGTTGGGGGGTGATATACCCGCTTTTGATGATGATAATGCAGAGTATGCAACAGACAGAGTAATTGGGTCTCAGGCCGAGATACAGAAACTCAGGGAGCAGGTTGAATCCGTTACCCGCCAGATGAGGGGTAAGAATGAAGATTTGCTAGACTATGAGACAATGAAGTTCGAGGAGCAGTTGCCAGCGCAGTTTAAGATGCCGGATTTGGCTAAGTTCAATGGGAATGGAGATCCAAGGGTGCATCTCCGTCAGTATGTGTCTGTTATGAGTTCAGTTGGCCTGTCTCAGCGCCAAGTCCAAAAGATGTTTGGGATGTCACTCGAGGGGGCACCTGTGGTTTGGTATCATAGCCTTGAGAAGAAGGTTAAGGAAGATTGGAAGGAACTAGCTGATGCTTTTCTGAAGCAGTATGTTACAGACTTGGAGATTGATTTGTCACTCCGAGATTTGGAGAACACTAAGCAGAAGCCGGAGGAGAGCTTCAAAGGGTATGTGGACCGCTGGAGGAGCCAGCTTCTGAAGATGCAGACCCGGCCCTCAGAAAAGGACCAGATCAAAATGATCATCAAGGGTACTAAGCCCTCAATTTATGGCAAGCTGAGGAGAATGACCTCCATGATTGTGGATTTCCGACAGTTGAGAGAGACTGTTATGGATATCGAAGAAGAGGAGGCTGAAAACAAAAAGTTTTATGGCCAGAATAAAAGAACTTTTGGAGGGCATTTTGAGACCAAGCCCACTACGGCAGAGGTCGCTACCGTCAGAAATAGGCGGTTCTCCAATCTTGGTAGACCTATATCAAGGGTGCTTGAGAAGTTGAAAGGACAAGGACTCCTGAAGCCTTTAGACCCTAGACCAATCCCAAACCCTGTGCCACACTACTTCGACCTAAGCCAATATTGCCACTTCCACCAGCAAAAAGGTCATGACACTGACAATTGCCCCCGCCTTAGGCATGAAATCCAAAACCTCATCGATGCTCACAAAATACCCGACCCAGAGAAAGAACAACCTGACACACACAGAAACCCTCTACCAAACTACCACTTTGTTCCACCACCCACCTACATGATCAACTCTGGCCTACCCGAAACCTTTGTCCTCAAAACCCTCCACCACCAAGCTTATTACATGGATGACAACGAAGGACCATAGGTCAAGGGAGAAGGCAATGCTGCGAATGATGAAGCTGTTCCTCCTAGTTTATTTGATCTTGCATTTTTAATAAAGACATTGGTTTTGTCTACTTGTTCGAACCTTTTTTATGATAATAAAGACGTTCATTTCGCTGAATCTCTTCTGCAACATGAGTATATTTGAGAAAAGCATTAAGCCTTAGTACTATGATACTCCGCGATATTTAGAACTCGGGAAATCCTCAGAATAAGAAAACAGAAAATATGAGATAGCCATTCAGAAATAGGGAAATGGGGCAATGAGACTGTCAGAAGGGAATGAGTTCACCAAGCCGATCAATTTGGAAAGAATAAAGCAATACTTTACCCGAGGGAGAGAAAACCGAGCAGTCACCAAGAGAATGGCAGAAGACCTAACCTAACGGGATAGGAAACCCAATCATGCATGCATGCATACACGTAACATATTCGCATCCTTTTTGTGTTTGTTCTGTTTGGTAATAACAGGTTTCAGAGGAGAAAAAGAGAAAGCGTCAAATGCAAGCCAGCCAGAAGCAGTAACAGTACAATAGCAGAGTTTCGGGAATGAATCCCAAGGGAATGAATCCCAGGGTCGAGGCCCACATTCAGTATCAATCTGGGGGGCGAGGCCCATGTCAGTAGCAGTTGGGGCCGAGGCCCACTTCAGCAATCAGTTTTGGGGATGAGTCCCAGGGTCGAGGCCCACATCAAACACAGTTTGGGAATGAATCCCAGGGTCGAGGCCCACATTACATCAGATCAGTTCTGCCGAGAATGGCACTCCGAGAATGGAGATATGGTCCGGGAATGGGCAGTTCAAAAATGAACAAGCCGGGAATGGCACTCCGAAAATGGAGCACGGTTCGAAATGGACCATCATCGCAACAGTTCGGGAATAAAGCCCACTTTCAGTACAGTCAGGGAACAAAGCCCAGGGGAAGAAAGCCTCATGTCAGCACAGTTCGGGAACAAAACCCAATACTCAACAGTTCAGGGAACAAGACCCTCAGCTCAAAATGGGAACAAGACCCACGGGAACAAAACCCAACACTCAACAATTCAGGGAACAAGACCCTCAGCTCAAAATGGGAACAAGACCCACGGGAACAAAACCCAACACTCAACAATTCAGGGAACAAGACCCTCAGCTCAAAATGGGAACAAGACCCACGGGAACAAAACCCAACACTCAACAAATCAGGGAACAAGACCCTCAGCTCAAAATGGGAACAAGACCCACGGGAACAAAACCCGACACTCAAAAACTCAGGGAACAAGACCCTCAGCTCAAGATGGGAACAAGACCCACGGGAACAAAATCCACCACTGAACAATTCGGGGAACAAGACCCTCAGCTCAAAATGGGAACAAAACCCACGGGAACAAAACCCAACACTCAACAATTCAGGGAACAAGACCCTCAGCTCACTTCGGGAATGAACCAGGGGTCGCAGCACCTCACCACCAAATCAACGCGACTCAACACATGGTAAGTCAAGTGACAGCTGGCGAGCCAGGTAAGTAGAAATGCATTGCATAACTTTGATAGGATTGTCACTGTTGCACATTACACAAGTCCCATCAAAGTGGGGGCGACTGTAGGCACTGCATTTTTACACATACACCCGATGAGGAGTCTTATTTGGAGACAACTACCTTTTGAGTCACGGTTGCCGCGGGAAACGGATATCGGAAGGGGAAATTCAGAATAAGCAAGCTCACTGTCTTCGTTGGTGCTGCTTCGTTCGTTACTTCGTTCGAACGGGAAACAGATTGCGGGCGTTCGTGTAGCGTTCGAGGGAGCGTTCGAACGGTGTCGGTAATTCTAGTTTTGCTGCTAGCCTCACACCCAGCCCATTTAGCTCCCCAAAGCCCATAAAACACATCCCAAATTAAATAATTAAATATTAAATTAAATATTAAACATTAAATAAAACATTTAAATCATTTACCAATTAAAATAAACAATTACCAACTTAAACTAAAATCATGCCTAAATTAAACAAATCACACACTAAATCAAAATATAATCATACCAAGTTAAAATCAATCAACCAATTATATTCCCAATCTAATAAGATTATTCCCAAATCTAAAATATTGTATTCCTAAACCAACACCAATTAAATATTACAACTTCCTAAAGTAAAATATTTTGTCCCCCCCTCAATCCTTTGATTTCCTTGTTTAAAACTAAATCATATCCTAATTTAATGCACAAAATCCATTCCCTTGTAAACCCTAGCCATTCTCTATATAAACAACCCCTAACCAAGGCCATTCCTCTCATTCACACAACACAATTCACACCCAAGCTCTCTCGAAATCTCTCTAGACTCTCTCTACACACCCAAAACACATCCAAGAGAAAACACTTCATACACACACAAAAAGAAAACAAATAAACCACCACAAGCCACCACCCTCCATAGCCGAACCCAAACTCACCCATAGCCGAATCCTAAAACACGCCTAAACAACCTCCTAGATTACCTTAAAACAGTAGCCCAAAATCCTTAAAGAACAGTAACTTAGAAAACTACATAGATAATCTTAAAAATAATCACTTTTAATTGCACTAAGAACCCACAAAACTTGGAATAGTTCTTTGAAAACATTGAAACAGGTAGCCCGTGCAGTGAGCAGCAAAACAGGAGCCGAATAGGAGCAGAACGGAGTTCGAACAATAAGCAAAGCAGCGAAGCAGTGAGCTAGGACGTTGAACCAGCGGACCAGAAAAGTTGCGGAGCTTTACCCCCCTTTCGATATCCGTTTCCCGCGGCAACCGTGACTCAAAAGGTAGTTGTCTCCAAATAAGACTCCTCATCGGGTGTATGTGTAAAAATGCAGTGCCTACACATCCCCGTGCTGCGTCTCTCGCGGATCCGAGATGATGAATGGATCAAAGAGTGTCCGGGATACTAAGGGCACATTCCTCCTTAGGTCCGGTATCACTGGAGCTAGCAATCGTCACGGGGGCATCACCATCCCCCGTGCTATGCTTTCCCACGGATCCATTACATCGGGTAAGTGAGGATCAAAGAGTGTTCGATACATTAAGGGCATATTCCTCCTTATGTTCGGTAACACTGGAGCAAGCAATCGCCACAGGGGTATCATCCCTCCCTGTGCTATGCTTCTCACGGATCCTATGCATCGAGTATGTCCCTGAGGACCCCGAGCTAAAGAGATACTTGGTTCTGGGGGAATGTCTCGTCCCCAGTCCAATGAGGCATGACCCGGTGGGACGTAACCCGACCCCGAGCTGAAAAATGCACTTGGACCTGGGGGAATGTTACGTCCCCAGTCCGAAGGGCTGACTCGGTGGGATGTACCCCGACCCCGAGCTGAAAGAGGCACTTGGACCTGGGGGAATGTTACGTCCCCGGTCCGAAGGGCTGACTCGGTGGGACGTGCCCGACTCCGAGCTGAAAAAGGCACTTGGAACTGGGGGAATGTTACGTCCCCAGTCCGAAGGGCTGACTCGGTGGGATGTACCCCGACCCCGAGCTGAAAGAGGCACTTGGACCTGGGGGAATGTTACGTCCCCGGTCCGAAGGGCTGACTCGGTGGGACGTGCCCGACCCCGAGCTGGTGGTTGAAGCGGCCTTGGTGCCTAACTGTCTTATGTAGTGGGTGTCGAGTATGTCCCCTGTTTTTGTATATGACTTTCAATTTTTAAGAAAGCGGATAAAAAACATTTTATTCATATTTGGGGACATACTGTCCTCCTTACAGTTCTTCTGCGTGATACTTCGAGAAAAAACTTTATATTTGGTTCACTTGTGGGCATTGTTTGATACCGACCGACCATATTGTAATCCCGGGGCCTGTTCCGTAAATTTCTATCTCCTCGGTTTCCTCGGCCGCAGCGAGTCGGGCATTTTTGTTTGGCCAGGCGCCTGGGCTTCTGCCTTCTTCGTCTTCTCCCTGGTTCCCTTGTTGTTTTCGGTTGTCTTCTGTGATGCAAAGAGTTTCTCGTGAGAGAGTTGCGAAGCAGCTGCGAGCTGTTTTCTGGCTTCCGCACACAATTCCAATCCCCTCCCGAGTGGGGAATTTCAGTTTCAGGTGGTAGCAGGACATCGCGGCTTTTATTTTCATTATGAAGGGCCACCCGACGATGGCCTGGTAACTGCTCATGCAGTCTACTACAGTGAAGTCTGTCATGATCGTCCGGGTCCGAGTATGTGTCCCGACAGTTATTGCCAACTGTATCCTTCCTAGTGGGATGACGGCTGATCCTCCGAAACCGTATAAGGGAGTGCTATCGTTGGTCAGGGTTGCATATTCTACCCCTAGGTCGTCTAGTGCTTCTCTGGAAATTATATCAACTGCGCTCCCGGGGTCCACTAGGATTCTATCTACCTCCGACCCGCTGATGACTGCCTTGATTATCAGTGCATCGTCATGAGGGAAATTTACTCCTTGGGTATCCTCATCAGTGAACATTATTGGTACCGACCGGCCTTCCTGTAGCCCTGTGACCTGCTCTGTTTCTAAGACATCTGGTCCTCGGGTTCTGCTGTAATCTTTCCTTGACCGGTTAGAGTTTCCGGCCAGTGTTCTTCCTCCTGCGATGATATTGATTTGGCGACCACGTGCTCTTTGTCTGGCTGTCATGACCTCGTGGTCAATGTATTTGTTTAGATACCCGTTTCGTGCTAGATCTTCCATTTGTTCTCGCAGATCTTTACATCCGTCTGTTGCATGTCCTTTGGAGTTGTGGTGTACACAATAAGCCTTTTGGTTCCTTTTGTCCGGGGGGAATCTCCTTTGGTCGGGTTCTACTAAGAGACCTTTCCCCTGGATCTCCATGACAATTTGCCCTAGTGGTTTATTTAGGGGAATGTATACATCTTCCCCGACCACATGGTTCACTTGGGTCGGCGCTCTTCTCTCTTGATCGACTCGGTGCAGTGGCTTGAATTCTTTGTGCTTCGGGGGTGGTTTTCTGGATTCTCTTTCTGTTCGGCGGGGGGCACCCTCCCTTGCGGTTCTTTCTCTAATGGTGTTCCCTTTTCGGGATATTTTCTCTTCGTTATCTAACAAAACGAATTTTCGGGCCACCTCCAGAGCGGTGGCGTAGTCCGGGGTGTCTTGGATCCTTAGATGGGTCCATAGCCTTCCGACCTTCAAGGCTCCCTTCAAGCTTTCCAGGGCCTCGGGGGATTCATACCCTCCGACTTCGAGTACCATATTATTGTATCTTTCAATAAATATCTTCAGAGGTTCATCGTCTCCTTGTTTCATAAGCCTTAGTTCTCCAATCGTCTTTCTGGGGAGACAAGCCCCCTTGAAGTGTCGTATGAACGACTTTTTCAGTTGTGCGAAGCTGCTGATGCTTCTTGGGGCTAGGCTTCTATACCATAGAATGGCCGGTCCGGCTAGAGTTAAGGGGAACACTTTGCAGATGGCGTCCCCTGTTACCCCTTGCACCTCCATTAGTAGGACGAAACCTTCAATGTGAGTTTTGGGATCGGTATGGCCCTTGTATGGTGTCATGGTCGGCATGCTGAATCTTTTTGGGAATTTCTCTGATTTTATTTCTTCTGTGAGAGGGGACTCATCTTTGCCGTCCTGGACATCCCCTCTGTTTGCATTGGGGTATACTCCCCATTTGACCAGCTCCTCTCGCAGCCAAGATTTCATGCTGCTATCTTTGGTTCCATTCCGCCTCCTGCGGTCTTCTTTCTTTCTGTTATCCCGGGGGAGGTGCTTCTCGTGGCCGGTATCTTCTCGTACTTCTTCGTCATATTCTTTCTCCTTTCGCCGGGTGTTGCGAAGGCTATCATAGGAGGGGTCTGGTGACGATTTGTCACTCTCTTCCTCCCATGTGTCCTCGGTCCGGGAATCTCCCTGGACCACTACAGATCTTACCCTGTAAGGATCCCTCCTCCGGGGTCTGTCGTCCTCACTTATATCGATAATTCTCTTTCCTTCTGCTATGTCGTTCCTTCGTCGGCTAGTCCCGGCCTCGAATTTTCCATTGTATGCTCCTTCTATCCTTTCCAACCGGTCTACTATGGTTTTTAGCAGAATTTGGCTTTCCTCCCTTTCTTTCCTAAGGTTCTCCTCAATCTTCTCCATCCAATCTGCAGCCGAGCTCCCTGATGGTTGGTGGCTTCCGTCTTCCGCCATTGTCTTACTACACGAGTTGCTTTTTGTTGGATTTCCCCACAGACGGCGCCAGCTGTTGACGGCTGATTTTGGCCTCAGGGTAATATTGGAATATCACTCCCGAGGAAATCCTCCCTCAATAGTGAATTTGTTTGGTTATGGGGGACCAAAGGCAAATTTAGCGGAAAACAGATAACACACCGATCAACAAGGGGATTTAACGTGGTTCGGTGGATTTGGATCCGACCTACGTCCACGGACACAAAAAAGATGGTACTTTTATTACTTAAACACTCTTCTCGAATCTCTACAAGTCAGAGCTTGAAGATTCAGATCACTAGTTTTTGTTGATGATTTGATGATGATCTTTACACATACTATGCCCTCATATTTATAGTAATACAGAAATCAGACTCCTATTTGCATAAGAAATCCTAGTTGAACTTTAGTCTTCTTTTCTTGTAAGGATTCCTAGTCCGATTCTCCCTTCTCTTTTCTTATTCCTTTTCGGATTCTGACTTCATTTCCTTGTGAGAGTAGGATAATCTGCTTGTCTTATCTGTAAGAATAGGGTGTCGTCATCTTGAATACGACTCGCCGTCTGGTCGGTCTTTATGTGGTCGGTCATGATAGTCTTTTATGCTGAGAGTGTTTCTGCCGACCTTAGAGTGCTCGGTCATCCGAACCAAAGTGGTCGGTCTTCACATATTATGGTCGGGTCGGCTATATGATCTCAACCAGTCAGGGAATTACCCTTCTGTCCTCGTCATGATGTCTTAAATGTCGTAGTGCCTAAAAATACCATCAACAACACCCTTATTTAAAAACAGCAACGTTTGAGAGTAAAATACTTGATTTCACTTTTAACTTCCTCTCCCCACATGCTACTTTCACTTTCCCTTTGCTAGACTTCTTCCCCACCCCGAAATCTCTTTATCTCAAAACCCGAAGAGATATGGTAATATGAGCTACTAGATATGAAATTATAAAAATACCTAATGACATGATCCGTGGAGCATCCAAATGCGCAGTTCAGAGGCATGAATCTAATTCACCTCCAGTTCTAAGAAGTTGTCCAAAAAGAAATTCAAGCCCAATGATATCAAGATAAGCGTAAGCAAAAAGTGAATTCAAGTGTATCAAACATAATAATAACATGAAGGGATCTAAGAATTACAAGAAGAGGCCTCCAATACCAAGAGAATTTGTGGTTAGCCGAATGTGACATTAGGTATTTTTTTTTAAAATTAATTAGGTTACTTGTATTGGGAGACAAATACATGATTAGTTAAATAGGATATAGGCCATGATTGGGGATTATTGTACAATGAGGTTTAGTTATTATTATTGTGTTGTAACGTGGATTAGTCATTATTATTGTGTTATCTGTGTGAGTCATTAATGGAATAGGTCTATTATTAGGATTAAGAACTAGATTTATTTTAGACTTCTAATTATATTAAAACTAGGGTTTGCAATGTACTATTAAAGACATTCTTTTGAGCAATAAAATACACCTTACATTGATCTCTAAAATATTGGTGAAGCCGTGGATTTATTTCCTTGTTGTAACCGTGATAGTGCAACATTGAAAAGTGGGTTCTCTTCGACTCTTATCAAAGAATTGACGACCTTTGTGGCGAGTATAAAAGCTATTCAAAATTCTTTCAAAACATCATCAAGAGTTCTTAGAACGAGATCCCTAAAAGTTTGAGAGATCTTGGAAGGTTTTGTCCCAACAAAACTGTTAATGAGGTTTTAGGGTTCCGTTTCCGCGTTGGATCACATCAGTTGGTATCAGAAGCTCAAGGTTCCGAGATCAAGATTTTTCTATCCATTATCTTTGTGTCTTTTATTTATTTATTTTATTTCAATTCTGGTTTATGTTATTGAGTCAGTTCCGAATCCTGTATAAATTCTTGTATATTTTCGTTTGTTTTGTGTCTATTCTTTACAACTCAATTTCTTATGTTATTTTCGTGTGTTTTTAATTGAATCTTGAGTGCTAATATGATGTTGGTGCATGCTAATAGCATATAGAATTCATTTCTTGACGCTTTGAGTCAATTAAGGTCAGTTTTCATGCAAAAGTCTGGTTAGATTCAAAGTTGTTTCGTTAGAATTTTCTAGCCTTTCACTAACTTTAAAATAACCGTAACATTTTATCTAGAAAGAGTTACGAGACCCACTATATATCGATTTGTATATACTTGACGAGATCTAGTCAATAGTGCACAACCAAAGGCCAACTATTCTCATATCAAATCCCAAATTATGTCCCAAATATTAGTTACGGTATTGATTTATCTAATTATGTTGTTTTGAGTCTGTTTCAGTTTATGGTTTCTAATTAGTTTTGAATCTGTTTATTTGTTTAATTTGCATGCGTAATTACGGTTTAGAGAGTCATTAGAATCATTTTAAAAAAAATTGAATTCAGATTTGTACAAGAGAAATAAGAAAAGTTTGATCAATTACCTTGTGTGTTAAGTTGTGCTAGGGTTCGTGATTGACTCATTAGTGTTGCTTAATCAAATAAGTACATTTGGTTGAATTTTTTTTATCCTTAATTGAATCAAGATCAGTTATAATTATTGAGTCTTCGTCTCCTTGAGTCAGTCTTGTTTTCTTGACGTTTGAATCTTTCCTTATTCTAATTTTTTCCTTAAGTCTAATTATTTTCTCTTGTTTTAGTTTGTCATTTTGAGTCGTATTTTAATCATTGATAACCTTTTATTTGAACTTGAGATGGCGAATCAAATTTCTGATATTGACGCTAGAATTACCGCAGTAGAGGGTAAACTTGAGAATTTGAGTGTGGAATTTGCAAAGATGTGTGATTCTCAAGACAAAATGTGTGAGATTATGAAGGGTTTATCAAAGGATATAGCGAGTCTTCAGCTAGTAGTGTTCAGAGGGAACCACCGCCACCGCGATAAAATGTGCCGCCACCACCACCATGTGAGTATGAGGATGAGAATACTTAGAAAGGTTTTGATGATATGGATGACATGGAGGAGAGATATAGGCCTCGAGATAAGAGGTATGATTGGAGGCATGAAATGAGAGATTAGCGATTTCATAGAGATCAGAGGCGAAGTGATAGGTATGGGTATGACAATATGATTGAGTATGATGATCGAAGATACCGCGGTGTTAGGGATGAAGTAGATGGAGATTTGGGACGTGTTAATATGAAAATTCCTTCATTCCAATGAAGAAACGACCCATAAACATATCTTCAGTGAGAGGAGAAAATCGAGCTAATTTTCAACTGTCATAATTATTCAGATGGTAGCTTAGATTGGCAGTTATTGAGTTCACGGATTATGTTCTGATTTGGTGGGATCAATTAGTTACTGACAGAAGAATAGACCATAAGAAGCCTATTAAGAGTTGGTCAGAATTGAAGGCTCTCATGCGTAAGTGATTTATACCTAGTCACTACTATAATAAGTTGTACTAAAAATTACAGAATCTCTATCAATGATCTATGAGTGTCGATGATTATTATACAGAGATGAAAGTGTTAGGGTTGGTGCTCTGAGCGCCAATTTTATTATGTATTTCCTTGTAAATGCTTATGTAACGTTTTATTGTGAATAAAATGAACAGTTTCTTTTAAATAACTTATTCTTTAATATGGTAAAGACGTAACCGACCTTAGAATGATTAGTTATGATACTGTTGCAAAAGCGTCACAACTGACATTGAGTTGTATCATGACGTTGTCATTCTTAGACTGTTCCCGGTCAAGGTTTACAGAACTTGGTCAGTAAAGTAAACCAGTTGAGACTGGTACATGTCGTATATTGGAATCTTGGATTCCGATGGTTTCTCAGTGGACCATGAGTCTTGGAGACTCGTATAGACGTGTAGGTGTTTATAGCAGATAAACACTGAACGACTCACCGAAGATTCTTAATGGATAGTACACCAACGTCAATAAGAATCTTCTCGGGTTGAGTGAGCATAGTGATTATTTGACTTGAGATACCAATGTGGATATATGAGGTATACTCCACACTTAGATGGCAGTCACGTCATCGATCTATTAAGATCAGACCTCCGTCTGTTTGGTGGGTATGAACCGATGCTCAGGATATCCTCTGTGTATCAAGATAGGATCCGTCAGCTCTGTGTACAGAGCATAGATATTTAAATATGAAATTAACAATATGTTAAATCCATGGGCTCGTGGTACACTGTAGAAATTAGTTCTAAGTGTTTTTTGAGAGATTGCTAATAGAAACGTCGACGTGATTACATCTATAGAGATTTGAAGTCTGTATCTATATCTCTGGATTAATCCGGATACCTGTGACAGAGGGATTATACGTATGCAGTGACCTCGACCTGTATGATTCAGAAAGTTAATCCGTATTTGTCATAATTTACGGGTGAATTATGGACACTAAATTTGATTTCTTGACGGATATGCCTGAATATAGAGAGTCTCACTAATGAAATATATTCGTAGAGCACTAGGGCAACTGTTATGAATAATACTGATTATTTATTACTCGTTTAACGGTTAAACGAAAAATACATGCAATCGGGACCTAACGGTCATTTTCAAATTAATGTGTGTTATATTTAATGCTTGATTTTATTAAATACACATTAATAAAATATCAATATGTGATATTTGACTTATATCATTAATATATGTATTTTAGATATTTAATGTAAATATAATACATATGTTTAAGGTATTTGTATTTAATTATTTAATTATATAAATGTTATATGATTAATGTAATTAAAGTTACAAATATCTTATGACATGATTAACTTTATTAAAGTTGGAAAATGGCATGAAACCATTGGCACACATTTTGTTTCCTTTATTAAAGTTAAAGTGTCAATTTTAATTTTGTAAAATGTGTGCCAATGATTTTTGAACAAAATAAAAATAATTGTTATTTATTTTTTATCATCAAATTTTCGGCCATGATGGATTTTGTATGATAAGATTGTTTTGTTTCATTTTTCAAAGTTAGACAAGTTTAACAAAATTTTACAAAGTGAGTTGAGAGAAAATTGAAGAAAGAAAGGAAAATCAAAGCCAAAAGTTTGGAATTTTTGTAAGTTTCTTACACTTTCTTCTATATAGAAAATATTTCTATTATTCTTAACTTCAAATTGTGTTATTAAGTTTATTTCTCTACTCTTTGAATTTGTAATTAAATTTGTTGGAAGCTTGTTTGAGGATGTTATGCATGTATAATTATTTTATAAGCTTATTAGTGTAATTAAGCTTAATAGATTAATTAGAAATTGAAGTTGTCATTCTAGAGTTGATTGACCATTCATAATTAACCTTGATTAATTTGGGATTGATTGGATTTGATCTTGATGTGTTTTGAACAAATTGAGCCAAATTACAATTAATAAAAAATCTGGGTTGTTTCGGTAATTCTGGAAAATTCTGGGCAGTTTCAGAAATTTTGGAAATATTTGGGATTTGAGTTGCAAATTATAATTTCATGTATTTGACATGTATAAATTATTTGGATTGATTTGGAATCAATTAAATATGTATTTGACATATTAAGGACCAAAATAATTAATTTGCAAAAGTTTGGGGTAAATCAGCAATTATAAGAAATATGATTTCTTGGATTGAAAAATCAGATTTTAAGTATTGGTTAATTAAATAAATATTTTTATTTAATTGTTCCGAGAAAAATTTTGAAATCGGAAAAATAAGTTTTCCGCGCTCCGCTGCGCTAACCCTGTAATTTCGTATAAAACCCCAACAGAATGTTATTATGATTAGAACAGAATATAGTGGAGGATAGGAAGGCCACTATGGCGAAGTTTTTGGGTGGTTTGAATAGGTAAATAGCCAACATTGTAGAGTTGCATCATTATGTGGAGTTAGGAGAAGAGTTGCACCATTAGTTGAGTTGAGCGAGTTCTTGCTTCTGCTTTGAGATTGTATTTATACACATTTAAGTAGCAGAGTACTTAAGGGATCAACGATTGCGATTTAATTGTAGATACTAGACTTGGCCATCGGTCTGGCTCAGTTCCGAACCGGCCGGTTCCCGATTCCACAAGTTTGGAACCCATACCGGAACCGAATCGTTCGATTCTGGTTCCATTCGATTTTTTTTACTTTTTTAAAAAATGTAATAATGATTTTAAAAAAAATATGAGATTATAAAAATTATTTAAAATTATGAATTTGAATTTAGATTACATTAAATTAAAAATAAAAATCTTATCTAAAAAAATTAAGAATAAAATTATTAAATTAAAGAGCTTGAACTTAAATTTTAAAAACTTAAGTTGTCTACGAATCATCAAATGGTGAGAGAAATCAAATCTCACGTAGTTCCATTACAATTTTAAGATAGTTTCCCATTGTAATTTACAATTATTTACTGATCAATCATCATTATCATCAGTGTATGTTGATCCTTCAGCTCATGTTCCGCTTGTACTTGCAGATGTATTATCGAACAAGTCTTCAAAGTCATCGGGGTATTTTCTTGTTGCCTCAGATTAGCTCGGGTCCAATCATCCACACATGTTATTGCTTCTGAAGTGCTTGGATGTAATGAATACCGTCTCGCTTCCAATATATTGTCTCATATGCTGAAGGCTTGTTCAACCGCAATGGTGGAAACATGTGCCGCTAGTAACTCTTTAGCAATAATTGATAATACAGGAAATACATTTTGATGTATGTTCCACCAGTCAAGGACTTGAAAATTTTTACTCACTAAACTTTCAGTAGGAAACTCGAAATCGGTAGATAAATAATTATCTAATTCTGGATTATTAATCGTGTTATCCGTGTGTTTTTTATTTCGCTGTAGTAACCAACGATCACCTATACTAAGTCTTGATTGTATTACAGGTTCGCTACTACTAGATTGTCCTACTGATTTCAAGTTATATCTACTAACATAATCATTAAATAAATCTATTAAATCAGTTTTTATTTTAGCTATTATTATTGTAATATCAATTTCATCTATTATTCTAAATATTCATAGTAAGCTTGTAAGACATTATTCAAACCTTCTAATTTAAATCTATGATAAAAACCCGTGCAATAAGATAAAGTAATGGAATGTCTCTAAAATAATTCAACCATTTTCGTTTCATAACAACAATAGCTTCAAACAAAACAATATCATTAGAATCAGAACTTTCAACATGCTCATATAGAGTACCAACAATATTCAAACTTTCAACAAGAAATAAATGTGATGTAGGATAATAAACTCGGCTAGAAACATTTGTAGCATCATTAAAAACTTTTAAAATATCTAAAAAAAATCACAAACATCCCATTGACTAAGAAAAATGTGATATGTTGAACATGTGGATGAAAAAAACTACATAATGCATCTTTGTATTGGAAGACTTTACATAAAAGAAAATAAATTGAATTCTAACGTGTTGGAACATCTCGTGAAAAATTTATCGCTTTAATATTATTTAATTTACAAAACTTGGCACATTCTCTCATAATAAGTGCAATCTTAATAGGATCAATGAAATGTGTTAAACTAGTCAGACCATCTTGAACACATAAATTAAGGATATGGCATGTGCAACAAACATGAAAAAATCGACCCCCAAATTTGGTTCACATATTTCTGTTAAATCTTTAATTGATGCAGTATTTACAGATGCATTATTAAAATCAATTGTTAAAATTTTACATAATAAATCAAATTCATCAAAAATTACTTTCATAATTCTATAAATATTTTGTGCAGTATGTTGTTCATCAAAAACTCTAAATGCAATAAGTCATTTTTTCATGTTCCATTATGCATCCATTTAATAACAAGTCACACCCATGTATGAGTGTGTTCGCCAATGGTCACTCCAAATATCAGAACAAATAGAAAGACGACCTTTAATATCTTTAAATGTTTCATTTAAAATAATTTTATCATCTTTGTATAATTTAAAAATTTGACGTTTTGTTGTATTTCTAGTCATTCTATAAGCAACAGTAATTACTAAAAGCAATTTTTTCACCAAAACTTAAAAAAAGATGTGACATGCAAGTTAATTTAGCAAATTCTTCTCCATTTTTAGCATATGAATATTTAAATAGATATAAAGAACTCGTACCTCTACTAGATGATGCGTACCTGTCTATTTGAGTTTGCATTGTATCAAGTCCAATTTCAGCGGCATGATATCTTTCCAAGTGCTTGATCATATTGTCATATCCACCAGTAAATTTGTAAGAAACCCCACAATAATTGCATATTGCTCTTGCACCTTCATTTTCAGTCTGGACAAAATGAAAATGAATTTTGAAAATATCGGAGGAACGAGAATTAACTTCTCTTCTCCGTGTACCGATATTAGGGCCGCTCTCTTGGGTTGGCACATTTGACATGATGTTCTCAGATGAGCTTGCTATTTTTTGGTAAATAAATTTTAAAGAATGAGATAATTGAGAATGAGAAATTGTAGATGAGAGAATTGGGAATGAGTAAGATAAGAGAATTGAGAATGATATAATTGAGATGAGATAATTGAGAATGAGAGAATTGCAGAAATTGAGAGAATTGAGAATTGGTGTGTTGAAAAAATAAAAAATGACTCATATTTATACATTTTTGGAATATTTTGTTATACCTAAAATGCCGCTAAAATTAGTCGTTTATTAATATTGTTAAGGGTAAATTAGTAAATTATATATTTTATTTAATTTTTTTTGTAATTTAGGGCCCCTGCCCAGCCCAACGGCTAGTACCCGTCGATAGGGGTGGGCAAAAAAATCGACAGAACCGAACCAAACCGAACCGAATTTACGGTTTTTTTTCTAACGGTTCGGTTTGCAGTTCGGATTGGCCCACCCCAAACGGTTTACGGTTCAGTTCAGGTGCTAATCCGAATTGCACCTGTTAAACCGAACCGAACCGTTATAATTAAAAAAACTATATATTTTTATAAAAATGTTTACATTTTTTCTTTTAATATTACACTATGTTTTATTTTTATTAGTATGTTCTTGTATTTATTTTATTATATTTTTATTCTTAAATTTTTAATTTTATGGTAGCATCATTATTATTGAAAGTAAGCTGTTGGATTTGTCTCTTAATTAGAAGAGTTGTATTATTTTTTCGATGAAGTTGATGCTATAGGGGGTGCACTTTTTGATGATGGTGTAAGGGAAGACAACGAGGTTCAACGCACAATGCTTGAAATTGTGAATCAGCTTGATGGGTTTGATGCTCGTGGAAATATCAAAGTCCTAATGACAACAAACATGTAAAGCTGCACTGCTGTTAGGGCGCTTGTTATGCAAGGAGGTTTGTGCCTCATTTTTCAATCCTCTATGGAGTGCATGTGTTTCCTGGAGTCACCGCTTACACCATAGCAATTCATACTATTTGTTGGCAAGACTTTTTTTTTTTTTGTCTTCACTTAAGTGGATGAAAATTTATTTTAAATAGAATAATCTGTAAACCGAACCGAACCAATCCGTAAACCGCTAGTTTAAAATTTTTTCAATCCGAACCAAACTGTTATTTAATAGTTTGGTTTGAGAGGTAAAAAAATTGGACCGTAAAATAGGGTTTGGTTCAGTTTTAGCAAAAACCGAACCAAACCAAACCGAACCGCGCCCACCCCTACCCGTCGAGCCTGCTCCCAATAGCTACTAGTCGTTGGGAGCTACAGTTCCAATTGGAACCGTAGAACCGCTGGAACCAGACGGTTCTAGCGGTTCTACTTCGGTTCGGCCACCGAACCGAAAAATTTCGGTTTCGGAATTGGAACCGTCTGATTCCAACCGATTCGGTTCCGATTCGGAACTGCAATCGTGGCCGGGTCTAGTAGATACGTAGGTAACAGATCAACGGCTGTATTTCATTTACAATTAATTTGCTTGTGCAAAGACATGCAGTTTTTTTTTTCCGAGTCTTTTAATAATATCATTTCATTTGATTATTTCGTCCTTTTTCAATAATATCATGAAGTAGCAACCGATGCATGCCAGCTAATGGCTTTCATAGCAATAATTTACATCTTCTCGATCTCTCTCTTTATAAAATTAATTAATGGGCACCTAATAAATTTTGTTGGTTGCTCCATTTTCATTAGTCAATTGCTAAAAAAATCATGTTTCAAGTTGAAAATGCTTGTAACATCAGCTGCTGATTCTGCTGGTGGATATCATCATGGAAATTGATTTTGCTTTATTGTATTTGTATGTATTCATAAATTAGAGTGGATGCACAATCTTCTCTATTTGTTAGTGTAGAATAAATGAAATTTGTAAGTTGATTGGAGAGATTCCTAAAAAGAAGTAATTATGTATAATCTATATTTGTTAGACACATATATTTTAGTATAATTCAATTTATTATTTCTTTCAAATATCAGCTTAGATCTTTCTCGATCTCGTTTGGCATATCGCATGTGGCAGCACCATCAGAACATTTAAAATTTTCTTTTTACATGTATACACCACATTAATAATATTTCTCTCATCTACTCATCTTTAAGCCATGTTATCTTGCAAGGAAAGGAGATGATAGAGGAGAAGAAATTAAATTCCTTAATAATTTCTTATGTTTGGTTTGCATATTTAAGTTAGAATTTGATTTCTAATGGAATTCAAATTCAATGCAATTGGGGAATTTGAATTTCTCGTCAATAACTAAGGAATTTAAATTTTACACCTATTTAAATACAAAAGTTCCATAATTATCCTTCAAATGAAATAGTTTTAGAATATTTATTACTTCTATAATATTCACGAAACTTGTTAATACATCTGAATTATTATTATATGTGAATAATTTATTACTAATTTATTGGACGGGGATTGGGACAGAGGTCGAGACCGGGATTGAGGTCGGGGCCGGGACCCGTGACCAGGGCCAGACCCCGAGACCCAAGACCCATGACCAGGGTCGAAACAGGAGAAGGGACCCAAGACCCAAGACCCGAGGCCAATATTGAGGCCGGGACCAAGACTACGGTTATGGTTTAGGCTGGGACTGGGGCTGCGGTCAAAACCTGGAGACATGGACCTAAGACCAGACTACATGACCTTATGTCGGGACTCGAAACCCGACTCAGGGACCGAAGACTCGGAACGGGACTTGACCTCAGATCCCGGGGCTGGGGACCGGGGTCAGGCCGGGACCAGGACTCGGGTTGGAGTCAGGTCCCGATCCCGACCCGGGTCCTATCCCAGGCCCCGAGCCTAGGCTCAGGGTCAGTTCAGGGCCAGGACCGGGACCTAGACTCGGTCTGGGTCGGGGCCATGATCGGGGCCAGAACCGGGACCCAGTTCTGGGCCGAGACCAGGGTCGGGACTAGAGGACGGTGTTGGGGTTGGTGCTCAGAGCGCCAATCCGGACCGTATTTATGTCTGATTCATGAATACGAACATCCCATTTTCCATAATATTACTTAATTATGGTTGCACCTCTTGTTTTTATATATGTATTTGATCTGATTACGATTAGATTGAAACTAAATGTTGTTTAGTGATATGTATATATTAGACAAATGCCCGATAATATATAATGCAGTACACAGTTACAAAGGTAGTTTGTAATTGACATTGGAAAGTGTCACTGTTAAATGTATATTATCAAATATAGTTCCTGGTCAAGATTCACTAACACGGGTCGGTTAGTCAAATCCGTTGAGACCAGTACATGTCGTATATTGAGACTTGGTCTGATGGTTTATCCCAATGAACCATGAGTATAGGGAGACTCGTATAGACGTGTAGGTGTTTATAATAGATAAATACTGAACGACTCATCGAAGATTCTTAATGGATGGTACACCAACGTCAATAAGAATCTTCTCTGGTTGAGTAGCATAGTGGTCATTCGACTTGAGATACCACTGTGGATGTATGAGACATCCTCCACACTTAGATGGCAGTCACGTCACCGATCTATTTAGATCAGACCTCCGCCTGTTCGTTGGGTGTGGACCGATCCTCAGGATATCCTGTGTGTATCAAGATAGGATCCGTCAGTTCTGTGTACAGAGCATAGGTAGTCCATATATTATTAGCAGTCTGTTAAATCTGTGGCCACAGTATACTTCGGAAGTAAGTTCCGAATGTTATTTAGAGATTGCTAATAGATACGTCGACGGGATAATACCTATAGAGATTTGACATTTACATCTATATCTCTGGTATTATCCGGATACCTGTGACGGAGGGATTATACGTATGCAATGACCTCGACCTGTATGATTCAGCTAGTTTATCTGTGGTCATCATAATTTACGGGTGGGTAAATTATGGACACGAAATTGGATTTGTGACGGATATACCTGAATCTAGAGAGTCTCACTAATGAAACATACTCGTAGAGCACTAGGGCGAATTTTATGAATAATGATGATTATTTATAAATCGTTTAATTGTTAAACGAAAAATACATGCAAACGGGCCGAACCGTCATTTCCTAATTAATGTGTATTTGTATTTAATATATGAATTTATTAAATACACATTAATAAATTGTCAAATAAAGGTATTTGACATATATCATTAATATATGTATTTGAGATATTTAAAGTAAATATAATACATATATTTGAGATATTTGTATTTAATTAATTATTTAATTATTTAATTGTTAAATGATTAATATAATTAAAATATAAATATCTCACAAATGATAAAGTTAGGAAATGATTATAAGTGTAAATGTTCGAATTTACATTCAAGGAAAAGATTGTCAAATTAAATTTGACTTCCTTTGATATTTGTTTTAATTGTTAAAATTGAAAATATCCATTTTCCTTTTTATTTGTAATTTTCGGCCAACACCCTAAATTGAATATAAGTGTTATATATTTTGAGTTGCAATTGTTGACTTAATGAATTACATTAAAGTGTTAATGATTTCTAAAACAAGTTGGCAAGTTGGCTTTAAATGAAACAAAAATAAAATATCTAGATATTTCTCCACCAATTTCGGCCAAGGCTCTTTTTGGGTGAAGTATATATTGTTTCATTTCATTTTAGGGTTTAAAAAGTTCAAATACACAAAAAAAAAAACATAAAAGAAAGTTGAGAGAAAAACTTGAAGGCTAAAGGAGAAAATGCTTGAAAACTTGGATTTTGTAAGTCTTCTTTAAAGCTTTCAACATGGAAATTATTTCTAACATTCTTGGCATCATTTTGTGTTGCTTTGATGTTCTTTATGTTCTTTCTTCTATTATAGTTTGTGTTTATTTGGTTGAGAACTTGTGTGAAAGATTGATGCATGTAAGTGAGCTTAAACTTGTTTTAAAGTTTACTTTTGATTCTTTGGAAATCAAAGTTTCCATTCTAGAGTTAGTAAGCCACTCCTTGGTGACCTAGAATTGTTCTATAGTTGTTTCAAAGTGGTGAGGCTAGATTGGTGAAGTATTGAATGGATTAAAGTGTTGGATTTTAAAGATTTGGTAAAATTGGACAATTTGGTGAAATTGAAAAATTAGGGTTCATAACCCTCTCTAAATTTGGGGATTTTCATATATGTGATGTATTATGGTATGAATATGATGCATGTAAAATTTTAGGTTAATTGGAATTGATCTTGGCAAGTTTTGAACAAAAGGGACCAAATTGTAATTAATTGGAAATTTTGGAATGCTCACGACAATTGCTCAAAAATTGAGGATTTGTGTGAAATCTGATTTTGATGCATTAGATGTGTTGAAAAATATTTTAGAAATGATTTAGAATCATCCAAAATTGTATTTGACAACTTTTGGACTAAAATAATCAATTTACAAAGTTTTGGGGCAATTCGGTTATTACCAAGAAATTTGATCTCTTGTGTAATTTTTCAGAATTTGATAATTGGATAATTAAATAAATACGTTTATTTGATTGATCCGAGAAAAATTTTTGAAATCGGAAAAATTTTGATTTTTCTCGATTCCGCTGCGTTACAGATATTCCCCTTAAAATCCCTACAAAATGGTATCAGAGCGAGTCTGATTCTGGACACCCCGTTATGATTAGCTCTTTAAATCTAATTTTTGTTCTTTTCTTTACTTGATACATGCATGCTTTCTTTTAATTTGATTAAATTTAAAGTGTATTACACTTTATGGAATATCCCCGCTTAATAAGGTTTTAAAGTAACTTGTATTTGGAATACTTGTTTCTTGGTCCGTCTTGTCAATACGGTTTATAAATATTTTTCCGTGACTACATCCGAGACCGTGCCTCTAATGTGAGGGTGTAGCCGATAGATATTTATTTATGCCGGATGTATATAAGATATTAGATAAATTGAAGCGAAAGCGGAATCCTGAACGTGCTGTCAGGGTTACGCAAGTAACTTGAGTTTATCATTGACGAGTTTAACCTTGGTACGTCTCCTTGTGGGTCTGCCTTAGCAGCGACAACGAGAAACGACCAGGACCGGAACCTAATAGTGACTAGTGAGTGATTGACAATGAGTTGTCTACCTGTGAATATACGTAGGCGAGACCGTGCCTCTGCTGTGAGTCGAAATATATTCATGGGGTCCTCTTCCCATTATGGAATTCGATTTAATTATTGAATTCTCGTTTTTCCGTTGGGGATTACGGTATTACGTAAAATAGTGGGAGGCACTACTAAGTTTAAAATATTCCATAACTTAAGCAGTGTGTAATATTATGGAAATTGCCGCTTGTTTGTTTTCCTTAATCTATATTAGATAGAATTAAACCTTTAATTCACTGCATACATATTTTGATATGTTATCTGACTTGACTCTTGGTTGCAGTTATTCTAGAATAGGTTCTAGATACTACTAGACTAGGATATTATTATATTGGTCTAAACCATCATGAACTGTTGTTTCGGTTTTCTTCAAAAATCAAGATGGTTAATGACTTAGTTTCTAAGTCATGATAGATAATCTAGATAGATATCCCTTTTAGGATATAATACTTTAGAGAGAATAGTTTCTTATGCAGTAAGAATTGGCTTGAATTAGTTCATGTCTCGAGATTCTTGACTGACATTAAGAAAGCCTCATTAGGTATTTGTTTATCTAGTAAAGACATTTCTTAGCTTTAATGACCTTAGAGGCAATGTGTCTGACACAATTTGCTAATCAATTATTTGCAATTGTTGTGAATAGTTGAATGCAAATAGTAAAGCTAAAGAAAGGAGATGCGTATAGTTGTGTATAAAAATATTGATTTTCACAATACTACAACTATAGGTATTGGATACCAGATCTCCCGTCTAGTTATTTAAAATATTAGTTAACGATTGTTTTGATATTTGATATCGGAACTTGCGACTATTTGATAGTTACTTGTTCTTTATAATAATTGTTATATATTTTAAATATAATAGTAGTGTCATTGACGTGGAGATAAACATTAAGAAAAATTATTCGGTAAAGTAAATAATTTAGAACGGTGCTTTATGAGATTTTATCACTTAAGCATTTGATGCTTATTCCGTATGGTAAATGATGGTTGATACGAGATCACACCACATATCCTTATCCATTTAATGAATATTGTATTCAGGAAGGTGATTAAAATCTCGTTTAACCAATGATTTGTCATTGGACCATCAGATTTATTAAACTGATACATTAGATGTATGTAGTTTAATGAATTGTAATTGCTTAAGGTAGTTTTCTTTACTTCGTAACTTAGTTTATGAATTGTCATAACTTAGTTACGTGTTTCTGAAAGAACACATATTGAACGTCTTGAAACGATCAAGTACTTTCAATCTGTTATGATGAAACGTAGGTTGAACATTTTTGACTTGTTCAAATATATTCAATCTGAAGTTTTTTGAAAACTCTATCCTTAAAATTCATTACAAGTCTTTGAACTGTTCAAAGATCTTTGATACGATCAAATATATGAATTTAAAGCAATTAGTTCCAACGTTATTCAGTGAATATGATTCATATTCAATATTATTCTTCCACGATTCCATCTTGATGAAATTGAGTAGTGGGAGCAGTTGAATCTTATATGATTTGATTCATTTGATATTGAATGTTACCGAATTAGTTTCAATACTCTTGGGGATATGCTCCAGTAATACTAGTTCATCTTTTAATTTACATTCCATTAATTTCTACAGTTACATATATGATATGTATAGGTAGAAAATCTGAATCTTGAAAAGTTTGAGATTTGAATCTTTCTTTTATATAATAGTTATATAATGGAAATTACTTACACCTCGGAGGTATAAGTAAAAGTTTATCGTTTATTCTGTTTAATAGAATATTGTATTCTATTTGATAGAATATCTTTTCTACGATCCTAAGTAATAAATCTTTTATTACTTGGTGTGTAACATCAGATGTTAACTATTGTAGAAAAGACTTGACTTATTGAAGTCAAATGTGAGAATGATAAATTATAAATGGAACCACGTAATTAATAAGATGAAACAACCCTTATACATCTTCTATATAAGTCTAATAGAATATCAGAATCATTTACGAGTATTTGATACTTAATGGTTCTGTTGTTTTTTTACCGAAGAAAATTATCCTATAACTTATAATGGAAGCGATATTTGATATCGATTCTGGAAGTTCACCATTGAACCATAGATCTAAGATTGTTCATAGCTTACTGCGATCAAGTTTGAACTTGATTAAGCTTTCATATGAATTAATCATGATATGTGCTAATTGTTTGCGCAGTGTGAGCTTATCAAAGGTTTGACTTTACAGTATGACAGTGAGAAAAGTTAAACTTAGCAATCTATTATAGATTCTAAGAAAACTTATCTCTAGTCCAACTAATTGAACAATAAAGATATATTGGTTAATGTTGATATTAAACTGTACATTTTAGCTAAAGAATGCAAAATGCCATTTTTGAATGACTTATTCAGATAAGATATCAGTTGTGATTTCTTTGTTTGAAGAGTTCATTCTGGAATGGCCCTAGAGTTTGTGTTCTACTGAGATCGCAGTTTAGTGTGCTAGCTATAGAGCCTATTGTAGACTCGGGTAAGTCTTCCGGAAATCCGTGTTCTATATTTTTGACATTAGTCAGATTGTCTCATCTTGTCAAAGTATATAGGATACATATGTGATTAAAGGGTTAGTGGGAGCGTACAAATTACTTTCTAGTGTTATATATTCTAGCAACATTATCATTATTATAGTAATAATGAGATGTTTGTAAGGTAAAAGGTTTACCTAAGTCTTCTTTACTTCGTGAAAGCAGTGAGAGTAGTCTCTGTTATATTGATATAAAGTTTTATATAAGATATAAAACTAGAGACTTGTGAGATACTCCTATTATTCGTACATTAGATATGATCTAATAAATGACATAACTAGGCTATCTGTATGACAGTTAGTAAACTGTTGGACAGTTATTGTGTCTTATATAAAGTATTCATCTTTCGTAAAAGATGATTCTTTTTTCGAAAGAGATATTGATTAGAATGTCTAATCAATCTTATGTATCATTTGATGATGACATAATAAATACTTTATTATGTGCGATTGTAGATATCGATTTAATCGTAATTGTTACGAGTTATTTTGATATCCTATATACCATATGATGGATCTTGAAAACACGTTCTTTGTGATCTTTGAGATATTAAGAACGAGTTTCTAATTCATGGAGAATACAGTCTGCAACCATTAGGGTCATATTAGTTTTGAGACTAATTATGACGTTAGACAGTCTACGTCATAAAGAGTCACAAAAGATGCAGTGGGAGTGTCACGAAGGATTCTACTATTTAGTGGATTAGATGCAACTTATGAAGTATTGACTTATCAAGTTGCATAGTGATATAGATAAGTATGATAAATAGTGTCCTAATAAATTAGAAGTTTTATATTGGTGTTGTGCTTGCGGTTGTCCGCATAGTATTTTGGATTTGATCCCTGAATACTTAGACAACTCAGTAGCTGTAGCACAATACTGATGTAGTGTCTGATTCATATTAATGTATAATTTAGATTCTACAAAATATGAAAGATACTGGCTATGGGAAACAAATGGGTTTGTTTGACAAACTCCTTATGTTTTAGCGGACCACTTCTTGTTGCCTACCTCTTAGGTGCTATGTGAGCTTTTGAGGGCTATACGATACACATTGAGATGTGTATATGATACCGTGGATTGGCACTAGAGCAAGTGGGAGAAATTTATTGGGGTTGGTGCTCAGAGCGCCAATTCGGACCGTATTTATGTCTGATTCATGAATATAAATAAATTAATAAAACTTCATAACAAAATTGATAAACGAAATACAAGGTTCAAGCATCAATTACAATCGTTCTCCAGAATTAAGGAGTAAATTCATGACAAAAGATAAAACAATAAATAATCAAGCCACGAATCTAATGGAAATCATTAGAGTTTTAAGAAAGAATTAAGAAGATAAAACCCGAATTGAATCTCTTCCTTTTCGGATGTCACAGCCTTAATCTCCTATTGTCGCTCTTCAATCCGCTCCTTGGATCTCTAAAAATATTTAATTCTGTGTTTTGTGCAGTGTATTAGCCTCTCTTGAGTGTTGGATGCAATGTTATATTTATAGTTGAGGCAGGGAGTCTTTGGGTAGCATTAGGATTATTGAAAACCCTAAAATTAATTTCCTGATACGCGTGAAACTTCCCTGCGCAGCGCCGCGGCGCTAAACTTCCGGGAAAATGTATGTAATTTTGACATTCTAGGGCGCCGCGGCTCCTGGCTCTCTTCATTGGCGCCACGGCGCCTTGTTTATTTCCTTCTAAATGGCGTGTCTCAAATTCATCCTTTGTTGCACGTGCATGCTTCTTCTTTCTTTAAGATTTGTCAACATGCGGTCCCACATGTTTCTCTCATTAAATGGTGTTGAACTTTGCAGCTCCTTCTCTCTCCAAGGTACACGCATATTTTCCTTTGTATTTGTTTGGTCAACTTTCTTTGTTAACAAGTGTGGCCCACATGTTTATTTTGGTCCAATATAGTGGCTGCCTTTTCAATACTCACGTCATTCTTCTCGTTTCTGGGCGCTGCGGCGCTAAGATTTGGGGGTCGCGGCTCTGGTGCACATAGTTGGATAGATCTCCTCAGTATGCAAATCGATATATTATGGGTCTCGTAATTCTTCTAGATCAATAGTTATAGACTTTTAATTTCAGTGCGCAGCTGATGCTGGTTTTTAGTGCTCCTTGAGTCTGATGATCCCAATAGGTCCCGAAACACACGTAATTGATCCATTCTTCATGTTCTAATGCTTCCTACAATTAAAATATAAAATAAACTATAAATGACATTAAATAATATGGAAACTAACAAAATAAATAATCTAAGAGTATAAGAAGGTGGGTATAAACCACACTTATCAAATACCCCCAAACTAAGGTTTTGCTAGTCCGAGCAAAGATAAAATAAAAACTAAATTCAAATAAACAATAAAATTACTAATTAACTAAGCCACTTTCGTAGGGATCACGATTGCATTTAGCATATGCAACAAGCCTTTAATTAAACCCCTAGGCGGCCCTAGTGGACGAGTTATAGTCTCGTGAGGGCTTACAGCAACGACACCCACAAACGTTATTCACACACAATCATGCAAAAATAAAAAATAACAAAACATAGTCTCGATAGTTACGCATAAATATATACTCAAAGAAAGCTTATAAATGAAATTAGAGAACCTTCAAAGTACGTAATTGCAACTCGAATCCAATTCTTGAATAAATTATCTAAGCTAGACTCACGGTGTGTGTGTGTAAAGGTTCATTCACAGCTTTGATCTTAAGTAAGCTAACTCAATGATTTCGTTAAAAATTAGAATCGATGGGTCAAACCAACCTAGATATCTCAATTATGCTCTGTAATTGCCTTATTTGTGTTCGGTATGGTATGATTTTTCTTTTTTTTATTTTCTTGTCTCTTTTTTTTTCTTTTCTCATTTTGCATTTTTTTTTTCAACTCACCTACCCTTTAAGGTAGCATTTCTCCTCATGGTGGTCCTAATACTCGCCCATGGGTAGCTTCACGCTTATCGGTTATAGGTGGTTTATTTTCTTTCTTTAGAGACATTTTTCTTTTAGCTATACCATACTTCATAACACTAGCAAATCAAGATAGATATCTAAGCAAACGGTCATTCATCGATATGCAATTTCTTCAACTAGTCACATTGTCAACTACTTAAGTCTTACTGCTAAAAACCTATTTTTAAGTGCTTACGAGTCTAACATAGATCAGTTATTCAAGGCATCAGATAAAAGTAAATTGGGCACTTATCATTTCTAAAATTTCACTCATAAACAAACAATATCATCACAGGATTTATGCTTTACTATTAAAGACTAAAACAAAAATTTTTTTTTTCTCAATAAATTTAAACAAATAAATAGCAAGCAAACAACATGCACACACCCCCAAACTTAAAATTTGCATTGTCCTCAATGTAAGATAATTATCAAGAGCAAAAGTGAGGAACAACACTACCGTGCATGGAGTTGATCAGACTCTTGCTGGTTAGAATTTGGTTGCACGGGCGTTGTGTGTCTCGTGCTACCTGCATAAATAACATGCAAATAAATAAATAGCACACAATAAAATAAAATAAAATGTAAAGAAAATAATAATAAAAGAAATGCAAGGGTTGCCTCCCCGCTAGCGCTAAGTTTAACGTCTTCAGCCAGACGCAACCACCCAAATGGTTATGGTGGCTTAAAAGTAGTGAACCGGGTAATCTCATCTGTTTTCTTCTTTGGTATCCACCGGTTTTTATGACATGAAAAAGATAGCTTGGCAGGCTGTGGTGATTTATCCATAGATGGTCCCCCAGGATATGTAGATTTTCTCTCAATTGGAAATTCTGGACTGCACATTCGGCGAGTCGTGAGGGACGATACTTGAGCTATCAGTGCACCAACAGGATCTGCCATTACTTCTTTTCAAACTCACCTCGTACGAAAAATATAAAAAAATAAAATAAAATAAAAATAAGAAATAAAAACAAAAATAAAACTTAAGACAAAAATAAAGGAAATAAAAATAAAGATAAAATAAAATAAATAAAAATAAAAATAGAAAATAAAATAAATAATAAATAATAAATAAAATAAATAAAAAAAATTCTAAATTAAAGCTAAAATTATTTGGTATTAGTATTAATGTGAATTAAACAAACAATCCCCGGCAACGGCGCCAAAAACTTGGTGTTGAACTTTGCAGCTCCTTCTCTCTCCAAGGTACACGCATATTTTCCTTTTGTATTTGTTTGGTCAACTTTCTTTGTTAACAAGTGTGGCCCACATGTTTATTTTGGTCCAATATAGTGGCTGCCTTTTCAATACTCACGTCATTCTTCTCGTTTCTGGGCGCTGCGGCGCTAAGATTTGGGGGTCGCGGCTCTGGTGCACATAGTTGGATAGATCTCCTCGAGTGGATGCAAATAGATATATTATGGGTCTCGTAATTCTTTCTAGATCAAAAGTTATAGACTTTTTAATTTCAGTGCGCAGCTGATGCTGGTTTTTAGTGCTCCTTGAGTCTGATGATCCCAATAGGTCCCGAAACACACGTAATTGATCCATTCTTCATGTTCTAATGCTTCCTACAATTAAAATATAAAATAAACTATAAATGACATTAAATAATATGGAAACTAACAAAATAATAATCTAAGAGTATAAGAATGAGTGGGTATAAACTACACTTATCAACGAACATCCAATTTTCCATAATATTACTTAATTATGGTTGCACCTCTTGTTTTTATATACGTATTCGATCTGATTACGATTAGATTGAAACTAAATGTTGTTTAGTGATATATATATATTAAACAAAGGCCCGATAATATATAATGCAGCACACAGTTACAAAGGTAGTTTGTAATTGACATTGGGAATTGTCACTGTTAAATGTATATTATCAAATATAGTTCCTGGTCAAGATTCACTAACACGGGTCAGTTAGTCAAATCCGTTGAGACCAGTACATGTCGTATATCGAGACTTGGTCTGATGGTTTATCCCAATGAACCATGAGTCTAGGGAGACTCGTATAGACGTGTAGGTGTTTATAATAGATAAACACTGAACGAATCACCGAAAATTCTTAATGGATGGTACACCAACATCAATAAGAATCTTCTCGGGTTGAGTAGCATAGTGGTCCTTCGACTTGAGATACCACTGTGGATGTATGAGACATCCCCTACACTTAGATGGTAGTCACGTCACCGATCTATTTAGATCAGACCTCCGCATGTTCGTTGGGTGTGGATCGATCCTCAGGATATCCTGTGTGTATCAAGATATTATCCGTCAGTTATGTGTACAGAGCATAGGTAGTCCATATATGATTAGCAGTCTGTTAAATCTGTGGCCACAGTATACTTCGGAAGTAAGTTCCGAATGTTGTTTAGAGATTGCTAATAGATACGTCGACGGGATAATACCTATAGAGATTTGTCGTTTACATCTATATCTCTGGTATTATCCGAATACCTGTGACGGAGGGATTATACGTATGCAATGACCTCGACCTGTATGATTCAGCTAGTTTATCTGTGGTCGTCATAATTTACGGGTGGGTAAATTATGGACAAGAAATTGGATTTGTGACGGATATACCTGAATCTAAAGAGTCTCACTAATGAAACATACTCGTAGAGCACTAGGGCGACTTTTATGAATAATGATGATTATTTATAAATCGTTTAATTGTTAAACGAAAAATACATGCAAACGGGCCGAACCGTCATTTCCTAATTAATGTGTATTTGTATTTAATATATGATATTATTAAATACACATTAATAAATTGTCAAATAAAGGTATTTGACATATACATTAATATATGTATTTGAGATATTTAAAGTAAATATAATACATATATTTGAGATATTTGTATTTAATTAATTATTTAATTGTTAAATGATTAATATAATTAAAATATAAATATCTCACAAAATGATAAAGTTAGGAAATGATTATAAGTGTAAATGTTTGACTTTCCATTAAAGGAAAAGGTTGTCAAATTAAATTTGACTTCCTTGGATATTAGTTTTAATTGTTAAAATTGAAAATATCCATTTTCCTTTTTATTTGTAATTTTCGGCCAACACCCTAAATTGAATATAAGTGTTATATATTTTGAGTTGCAATTGTTGACTTAATGAATTACATTAAAGTGTTAATGATTTCTAAAACAAGTTGGCAAGTTGGCTTTAAATGAAACAAAAATAAAATATCTAGATATTTCTTCCACCAATTTCGGCCAAGGCTCTTTTTGGGTGAAGTATATATTGTTTCATTTCATTTTAGGGTTTAAAAAGTTCAAATACACAAAAAAAAACATAAAAGAAAGTTGAGAGAAAAGCTTGAAGGCCAAAGGAGAAAAGGCTTGAAAACTTGGATTTTGTAAGTCTTTCTTTAAAACTTTCAACATGGAAATTGTTTCTAACATTCTTGGCGTCATTTTGTGTTGCTTTGATGTTCTTTCTTCTAGTATAGTTTGTGTTTATTTGGTTGAGAACTTGTGTGAAAGATTGATGCATGTAAGTGAGCTTAAACTTGTTTTAAAGCTTACTTTTGATTCTTTGGAAATCAAAGTTGCCATTCTAGAGTTAGTAAGCCACTCATTGGTGACCTAGAATTGTTCTAGAGTTGTTTCAAAGTGGTGAGGCTAGATTTGTGAAGTATTGAATGGATTAAAGTGTTGGATTTTAAAGATTTGGTAAAATTGGACAATTTGGTGAAATTGAAAAATTAGGGTTCATAACCCTCTCCAAATTTGGGGATTTTCATATATGTGATGTATTATGGTATGAATATGATGCATGTAAAATTTTAGGTTAATTGGATTTGATCTTTGCAAGTTTTGAACAAAAGAGACCAAATTGTAATTAATTGGAAATTTTGGGGTGCTCACGACAATTGCTCAAAAATTTGGGATTTGTGTGAAATCTGATTTTGATGCATTAGATGTGTTGAAAAATATTTTAGAAATGATTTAGAATCATCCAAAATTGTATTTGACAACTTTTGGATTAAAATAATCAATTTACAAAGTTTTGGGGCAATTCGGTAATTACCAAGAAATTTGATCTCTTGTGTAATTTTTCAGAATTTGATAATTGGATAATTAAATAAATATGTTTATTTGATTGATCCGAGATAAAGTTTTGAAATCAGAAAATTTTGATTTTCCACGATTCCGTTGCGTTACTGATATTCCCCCTTAAAACACCTACAGACGGGGCCAGGACTGGGACCGAGACCAGGTCCGAGACCGGGTACGGGACCCATCTAGGCCCTAATTTTGGGTCTCGGTCCCGATCAGTGCTATCAAAGGCGCGCCTCAGGAGAGGGTGTCCAGGCGAGGCGACGTGTGTCAGGCGCGTGCTTAGGCGATAAGGCGCGCTCCTGATGCCAATAAGTGAGGCGCCCCTTAGGCGCATAATGCCAAAAATCTTGATTTTTGACCCGATTTCGTTGATTAAAGCTCATTTTTTTTTTGGTTTTTTTCCATCATAGAGAGTTAAAAAATAAAGAATAATAACAATAAATCTCATAATTTAACTTAATTTATTTACTTTTGATATGACTCTTAGATAATTTGTTGGGATTGTTTAAAATTATAAGAAAATTTTATATTTTGTAAAATACAAATGTTTGCCATAATAATTAATAATAGATCATACATTTATAATTATTGGAGACATAATTTTAACCAAAAGATTAAACTAGTCAATAACAAAATTGTACATAAGACAATTGTATTACAATTATTACAAATATTTCGGTAGTTACAAGGAAATCCGAATTAGACTTAAATTTAGCCCGGTAGACCCTATCGGTAGACCCTGAAATCAGACCTTCTCGGCAGACCCTGAAATCAGACCCACAGAGCAGACCCTCACGGCAGAGGCTGAGAGCGGAGGCTGGCGAGCGGAGGTAGAGGCTGGCGAGCGGAGGTAGAGGCTGGCGAAAGGAGGCAGAGGCTTGCGAGCAGAGGCAGAGGCTGATGAGCAGAGGCAGAAGCTGATGAGCAGAGGCAGAAGCTGATGAGCAGAGGCAGAGGCTGATGAGCAGAGGCAGAGGCTGATGAGCAGAGGCAGAGGCTGATGGGAGAGGCATAGGCTGATGAGCAGAGGCAGAGGCTGATGAGCGGACCCTGACGAGCGGAGGCTGACAGAAAGAGTTAGACCCTGAAATTGATGAAGTTCTTCACTTTCCCGAGGCTTGTTGATGTCAACAATATCCTTAAAACAAATTTGTCCCCTACTGTAGGTGCAGTAGAACGTGAGACGATTGTTTCCCATGATACAACGGAAAACGTACGAGTAAGGGCACCACCAAACTCGTATCCAACGAACCACAAAAGTGTTTGAACTCTCTCTTAACAAAACAAAGAAAAACGAGATGTTGTGTGTGATGTTTTATTCTCTGTGTTGTAAACAAAATCTGAGTATTGTTTATATAGGAAAACGAAAAACACAGCTCATTTAAAGGAAATTAACATGCCAATTATATCTCATAAATGGGAGGCCTTTCACTTGTTGTAACCACCAAGCTAATTAAATTAGCTGTTATGGAAATTCAAAAGGCTTGGAAAATTGAAGAGATTAGTAAAAATTCGGCTGGGCCGGGCCCGCACAATTTGGTCCGGCATTCGTGTACGCATGACACGCGGGTGCACATGAGCCAAGCCTGTTTGGATTTTGATTTGCACCCCCCTTGCGCGCACGTAGAGAGAGCCTATATCATTATAACTCTTACCCATCTACTTATGAGCAATCATATATAAGCACAATTTTCCCTCTATACATTTCCCATATGGGACAAGCTAACTTCTCTTTATTTTCCAACACCAATGGGTGAACTTTGAGCAACAATTTCTCATTCACCCAAGCACCATTTTAAGCATATTAATATATCATTTCGAAGTACTCAAGGAAGAGTATCTTAATCATTCAATAACAACCACTAACACGAAGTGGACCATGCTTAAAATTGAGCCTCAATGCTTACTCATAAGCATTTTTCCAACAATCCCCCACATGAATGAAATTGGCGAAAAACGTCAAATAAAATTATTTTATACAACATTTTATTTTGACCTAGAAGAGTTCAACGGTTCAACACCTGCATAGGATAGGTAGACATCAGCCTTTGAACCTTCCCTTGTGAAAATATATCTTATTTACTGGCTGACAGTGGACGCGATGTCATTGAACTGTACTGTCGTTCATGTACATGAAGAACATATATCACACATATATTTTACCTAACACATCTGAGTTCTCATTGTTATGTTCATTTTGGCCATGAACATTAACCTGGTTCTGCAAGAGTTTCTAAGAATTGTGCCCCATACAATTCCCTTTGAAGCGGCCTCACTTCTCTCTCACATAGGTGATATCTTATTTAAGAGTATCTCGTAATACTCTGCTCGGATTCCCGACGCATAAGAATCATTAAAAGCTTTTGCTTAACCTCCATCCATACGAGCATCACTGTTTCATTTCACCATATGAATGGACTAGAGGGTAACCCCCACAGTGAACCAATTATGTCCTTTACGAGTAGGTTGTCCCATTGAACCTAGATCTTGGGATCTCCAGTCAACAAGGTTGGGTTTTCCTTCGTAATAAACATTTATCTAATGGGCTTTAGTCTCATTCCCCTCGATGATTTCACAACCAACTCTCTATTTAGCCCTTTGGTTAGCGGATCGCAATGTTATCCTTTGACTTTACATAGTCAATTGAAATAACTCCAGTAGAGAGTAATTGTCTAACAGTATTGTGTCTACGACGAATATGTCTAGACTTACCATTATACAAATTGTTATGTGCCATTCCAATTGCAGATTGACTATCGCAATGAATGCAAATTGATGGCACTGACTTAGGCCAACTTGGAATATTCTCTAGAAAATTTCGAAGCCATTATGCTTCTTCAGCACACTTGTCTAATGCAATGAATTCTGATTCCATTGTAGATCTGGCTATCACAGTCTGTTTGGAGGATTTCCATGATATAGCGTGCACCTGCTAGTGTAAACACATAGCCACTGGTAGACTTTGAGTCTTTCATGTCAGATATCCAATTAGCATCACTGTATCCTTCGACTACAGTTGGATATCTATGATAGTGCAACCCATAATTACGAGTAAAACGTAAGTACCTAAGTACTCTCACTATTGCTTTCCAGTGATCAACCCCTGGATTACTCGTATATCTGCTGAGCTTGTTTACTGTACAGGCTATATCAGGCCTTGTACAACTCAATAGATACATTAAACTCCCGATCACTCTAGAGTATTCTATTTGAGATATACCCTCTCCCCTATTCTTTGATAGGTGTAGACTCACATCTAAAGGAGTTCTTGCCACAACAGAATCATCATTGTTGAATTTACCAAGAATCTTGTCCACATAGTGGGACTGATCAAGAATAAGTCCCTCTGGACTTCTCGAGATCTTTATTCCCAGAATGACATCTGCTAGACCCATGTCTTTCATGTCAAACTTAGATTTCAACATATTTTTGGTAGATTTCACCATTTTAACATTACTCCCGACAATCAGTATGTCATCAACGTAGAGACATAAAATGACATAGCCAACTTCTGTCTCTCTGACATAAATACACTTATCACATTCATTGATTTTGAAACCATTTGCCAACATGGTGTCATCAAACTTTTTATGCCACTATTTCGAGGCCTTTCAATCCATACAAGGATTTAACTAACTTACAGACTTTCTTTTCTTGTCCTGGAGCTATAAAGCCTTCAGGTTGATCCATGTAGATTTCTTCATCTAAATCTCCATTCAGAAAGGCTGTTTTCACATCCATCTGATGTACCTCAAGATTGCGCAAAGCTGCAATCGCTAGTATCATCCTTATGGAATTTATTCTCGTTACAGGAGAATAAGTATCAAAGTAATCAAGACCTTCACGTTGTCTGTAACCTTTAATTACAAGTCTTGCTTTGTACTTGTCATTGATCCATCTGCCTTTATTTTCTTTTTGAAAATCCACTTGAACCCTAAAGGTTTACATCCTGGAGAAAGATCCACTAACTCCCAGGTGTGATTTTGTAAGATGGATTCAATTTCACTATTGATGGCATCTTTCCACAAAGCACCATCAGCTGACCTTACAGCTTCGTTATAGCTTTGAGGATCATTCTCTAGCAAAAATGTCAGAAAATCTGGACCAAATGATTTTTCTGTTCTAGCTCTTTTGCTACGTCTTGGTTCAAGTTCAACAACTTGTTGATCCTCTGGAACATTTATGTGTTCTTGGTCCTGAATATCTTTAATGATAGTCTCATGTGCCTGTTTGTGCACATTTGAATTCGAATTAGTTTTACAGGGAAAAACGTATTCGAAAAATGATGCATTCCTCGACTCCATTATCGTATTCTTGTGAATATCGGGTACATTAGACTCATACACAAGAAATCGATAAACATTAATGTTATGTGCATATCCTATGAAAACACAATCAACAGTTTTTGGTTTTATCTTCACCTTCTTAGGTGGAGGAATGACTACATTGGCAAGACACCCCCACACTCGTAGGAATTTATAGGAAGGTACTCTTTCTTTCCACATTTCATAAGGAGTTTTCCCTACTTCTTTCTGTGGTACCTTATTTAAAAGGTAATTAGCTGATAAGACAGCTTATCCCCACATATTCTGAGGTAAGCCAGAGCTGATTAATATAGCATTCATCATCTCTTTCAAGGTACGATTCTTCCGTTCCGCAATCCCATTGGATTGAGGTGAATAAGGAGCTGTGGTTTGATGTATGATTTCATTTTGTTCACAAAGTGATTCAAAAGGAAAAACATACTCACCACCATGATCACTTCTTAACTCCTTAATTCTTTTATTCAGTTGGTTCTCAACTTCATTCTTATAGAGAACAAATTTCTCTATATATTCGTCCTTGCTTTTCATCAAATACACATAGCAAAATCTTGTGCAATCATCAATAAAGGTAATAAAATATTTATTACCGCCTCTCGATTGTATTGAATTAAAATCACATACATCGGTATGAATTAGATCAAGTGGTTCAGAGTTTCTTTCAATACAATGAAAAGATGATCTAGTTAGTTTTGCCTCAACACAAGTATCACACTTATGTCTGTTATCAATTTTAAAATTGGGAATGCGATTCATGTTAATTAATTTTCGCAATGAATTAAAATTAACATGTCCTAATCTACCATGCCATAGATTAGAGTACTCAACAATTTAAGCAGAAGAACTAGCTTTATTGATATTTTTGGGTTTAACAACCATTGCATTGAGCTTAAATAGCCCATCAGTTACATACCCTTTTCCCACATACATCCCATTTTTAGTTAAAACTACTTTATCAGACTCGAACACCATCCGGAATCCATGCTTGTTCAGAAGCGATCCAGACACAAGATTCTTCCGTACTTCAGGTACATACAGAACATTGTTTTCAAAGTCAACTCTTTCCCCGATGTCATCTTCAGAATCATTTTTCCTTGACCTTCAATCTCAGATGTTGCTGAATTTCCCATGTATATCTTTTCCCCATTACCAGCAGGCTCAAATGAAGAAAACATGCTCTTGTCTGAGCACACATGTCGAGTGGCACCAGTGTCAATCCACCACTCTCTTGGTTAGAACCCACCAGATTCACCTCAGAAACCACAGCAGAAAGGTTAATGTCTGAAACATCTTGAGTCATGTTTTCCAGCACATTAGCCTCTTGTTTCTTTTTCTTCTTCGGCAGTCTGCACTAGAAGACTTGTGACCCATTTTGTCATAGTTGAAGCATTATCCTTGAAATTTGGATTTCTTGGAAACTCCTCCTTTAGGGCCCATTTTTGACCATTTGTTCTTGAGGTTCTTGTTCTTATGGCCATGTTCGACAACATTTGCTTTGGCCTCATGAGTCATTCCTCTCTTGTCAGAAACTCGGTTATCTTTCTCAATTCTCAGCTTAAGAACCAAGTCTTCAATGCTCATTTCTTTTCGCTTATGCTTTAGATAATTCTTAAAATCTTTCCAACCAGGTGGTAGTTTCTCAATTATCGAGGCTACTTGGAAGGTTTCACTTAAACTCATCCCCTCAGCATGAATTTCTGCTAGAATAATCTGCAGTTCTTGTACTTGGCTTAACACAGTTTTGGAATCAATCATCTTAAAATCTAGGAAACGGCATACGAAAAATTTCTTAGTACCGGCATCCTCAGTTTTATATTTTGATCTAAAGATTCCCAAAGCCTTTTAGCTGTTTTCATTCCGGCGTACACACTGTACAAGGAATCACTTAGCTAGCCCATTTAGCACATAATTCCGACATAGGAATTCAGAATGTTTCCAAGCATTGATGGCACTGATGACTTGGATATCAATCTCACCCTCTTTGGGTACATGAGCATATTCCTTTAGAAACCTCGCAAGGTTCAACGTGGTCAAGTAAAAAAAACATTTTCTGTTCCCACCTTTTGAAATTCTAACCACTGAATTTTTCAGGTTTTTCCGCAGCAGGATTGACATGGCTCACATGTCCAACAGGTTGTCTAGCCATAGAGGCAGCAACAGCTTGGTCAGCCACAGCGGCTGCCATATTAAGCCCAGAGGCTGAAGCAAGTTGGCCAGCCGAATAGGCTGCCACTGCACTTTGGTCAGCCACAGGGGCTGCCACAACATTATGGCCAGCCGAAGAGGCTGCCATATTCGGATATACTGTGTTTGGACTGATTTCCATATCCACAGAGTCGAATTTTTTTTTAAGACTGTATTACAATTATTACAAATATTTCGGTAGTTACAAGGAAATCTGAATTAGACTTAATTTTAGCCCAGCAGACCCTATCGGTAGACCCTGAAATCAGACCTTCTCGGCAGACCCTGAAATCAGACCCACAGAGCAGACCCTCACGGCGGAGGCTGAGAGCGGAGGCTGGCGAGCAGAGGCGAGAGGCTGGCGAGCGGAGGCAGAGGCTGGCGAGCAGAGGCAGAGGCGATTAGCAGAGGCAGAGGCTGATGAACAGAGGCAGAGGCTGATGAGTAGACCCTGACGAGCGGAGGCTGACAGAAAGAGTTAGACACTGAAATTGATGAAGTTCTTCACTTTCCTGAGGCTTGTTGATGTCAACAATATCCTTAAAACAAATTTGTCCCCTACCGTAGGTGCAGTAGAACGTGAGACGATTGTTTCCCAGGATACAACGAAAAACGTACGAGTAAGGACACCACCGAACTCGTATCCAACGAACTACAAAAGTGTTTGAACTCTCCCTTAACAAAACAAAGAAAAACGAGCTGTTGTGTGTGATGTTTTATTCTCTGTGTTGTAAACAAAATCTGAGTATTGTTTATATAGGAAAACGAAAAACACAGCTCATTTAAAGGAAATTAACATGCCAATTATATCTCATAAATGGGAGGCCTTTCACTTGTTGTAACCACAAAGCTAATTAAATTAGCTGTTATGGAAATTCAAAAGGCTTGGAAAATTGAAGAGGTTAGTAAAAATTCGGCTGGACGGGGCCCCACAATTTGGTCTGGCATTCGTGTACGCAGGACACGCGGGTGCACACGAGCCAAGCCTGTTTGGATTTTGATTTGCACCCTCTTGCGCGCACGTAGAGAGAGCCTCTATCCTTATAACTCTTACCCATATACTTATGAGCAATCATATATAAGCACACTTTTCCCTCTATAGCTTTCCCATATGGGACAAGCTAACTTCTCTTTATTTTCCAACACCAGTGGGTGAACTTTGAGCAACCATTTCTCATTCACCCAAGCATCATTTTAAGCATATGAATATACCATTTCGAAGTACTCACGGAGGAGTATCTGAATCGTTCAATTACAACCACTAACACGAAGTGGACCATGCTTAAAATTGAGCCTCAAAATGCTTACTCATAAGCATTTTTCCAACAACAATATAAGTAAATATTAATATCTTAGTTATTATAGCAACTTAGTTATGAAAATAGTGATGTATATAAATTTAATTGAGTGCAATAATTTATAAATATTTTGTCATAATTCGGTCAAAATATTACAAAATACTCAAAACAAAATGATTAGAAGAATATACATGTTCCTCTTTCTAATTGAAAAATTATATATACAAATATGCGTCTCACATTCCTCAGGCGCGCACCTTGTGCCTTGAGGCGTGCGCCTTGCGCCTTTAATAACACTGGTCCCGATCCTCGGTCCCGGTACTAATAATATAATATTATTTATTTTAATTGTTTATTTTCATATTTATAATTATTTATAAAAATATTAATATTATAATAATTAGATTTGTATTTAATAATAATTTTATTATAAATATATTTAAAATTATTATAATTATTTAAAATAACATTGATAATTAAAATAATATCGAATAAATAAATTTTAATTTTAATTATTTTTTAAAATTTTTAATTTATTGATTTAATAAATTAAATATTGATATTTAGTATAAAAGAATAAACTTGTCCATAAAATTTACATAATGTTCTTTTCCCTTTAAATTCATTTTACTAACCAAACAATAAAATCAAATTCTATCATCATTTCATCTCCTATCCTCTCCTCCCCTTCCAATTAAACATCACCTTAATATTTATGTCACATGATTTGTTATAGTAATTAATCATTTTCAGTGAGGTGGGTCTGTAGTAGGGGTGTTCATAGGGTCGGGTCAACCCGCGACCCGACCCGATCGGTGCTGACCCGACCCGACCCGCGCGGGTCTAATAAAAAAAATTGCAAAATTTTGACCCGACCCGACCCGATCCGAAATTTCGGATCGGGTCACGGGTTTAGGACAGAAAAGTCGGGTCTGACCCGACCCGATTTTATATATATTATATATTTGTTATGTTATAATTTTAATAAGAAATAATTGTAGTTGGAGTGGCAAAGTGGTTGTTTGGTCATCAAAGGGTTCGATTCCTAGCATGCCCAAATCCAAAATTTTAGCTTAAATTTATTTTAAAAATAAAATGACATTAGTGGGAATTGAACTTGAGATTAAGAAGATATAAACCAACACTTTAACCATCGCAACAACAGGCATTTCTTGTACAATTTGTATCAAAAAAATATATATTATTATATTTTTAATATATTTTGGTGACCCGACCCAACCCGCGATTTTTTGACCCGACCCGTTGCGACCCGACCCGCGCGGGTCAGCTGCTTAAATTTCGGGTTTCGGGTCAAGTGACCCCAGTGACCCGACCCGATCGGGTCAAAAAAAAATCGAAAAACCCGACCCGACCCGACCCGTGAACACCCCTAGTCTGTAGGTTGCTCCCTAATCATGTGACTGATGCATTGATAAATTTTCTATGCAGGGGGACCATGGCAGTTGGGGTGGCTTCTGGGAGAGCCGGCACAGACGATCGGTTGAGCCTTCAAATATAACTCAAAATTAAGAACCTTGAATTCATATAAATTTTAATTTTTAGTGTACAATATGACTTATTTATTTATTTTTATAATTTATCGATAGGGTCCATTTTAAGAATATAAAATTTAAAATAACTCAAGACCTCCCCTCATTTAGTGTTACATGTGCTCGAATTCTTCTGTAGCCTAGCAGCAGCATCATGTGCAAGAAAAAAAAACCAACACCAAAAACAATGCAAGTATTTGTTTAAATTTTTCTATCTTTGTGTTTTTCATTATTTTTCACTTGTAGGTAAGCATTTTTTTAGTATGAAATTATTCATACGTAATATCATGATAAGGATATAATATAAGGTCATATTAACTCAATAATAAACTTAGAAAAATACTTAAGACTCGAGCGCCTGACAACAAACACAGTACATTATAAAATCCTCATAACCGATCGAAACTCATATCCACACTTAAATCTATCTGTGGTCCTAGATGTATTATGAAGCCGGTCAAAATTTTCAATCTCTCGACATGAGTTTGTAAATCCAAACTGTAAGATTAGAAGAAAATAACGCAATACACAAAGTTTCGCATAGGGTCATTACAAAAACAAAACAAAAATATTACAAAATACAACCAAAAAATTAAAGCTTTTATGTCAATCTACCATGTGGAGTTCCATAAATCCTATGCTTATTTTGCAAAGTCCAATATACCTGCACAAGACAAGAAAATAAAAAACCAACAAAATACTATCACAGATCTTGATCTGGTTGGATTTTAAGTTTTTAACAACCACCATAAAGGTGGAAAAATCCAACCAGATGATTGTATGCAGCAAAATATTATGGAGAGTTGTGATTCTTTAGTTCTTCGATATTTTGTTAAACTCTACGTTCAATGCAATAGCATATCCCTCCATTCATTATATGTTTAATATATTTTGTATCGTTGATTTCAATGCATTCACTAAATATTATACATTAAACTTGTGCAAGAATATCATTTTTTTCCAATTAAGTATATAGATATTGTAAGAATATCATTGTTGATCTTCTAAGGGTATGGGACACAGATAAAAGGAATTCATAGTAGGACATAAGAGATTAGTACCTGCTAGAGCTGTGAAGGATCATTAATACAATCAAGAACAGCAATCCCAAACTTCAACTCTGGACATAGAGAAGGTATTTGAAGTACCAAACCATTAAGATAGAAAGGTATTTGACTTAGAGCTGTGGAGGATCATGACAGTCACTTTAGTACATTAACTAAATTGATCTTACTTAGAACAACAAGCTGATGTAAGTCCCAATAATCTTAAAAAGAGGTTACCTTTGCTCTTCAGATGCAGCACATGTCGTTGTGATTATGCTTTCAATTAGGCCAAAACATTTTCAGAGGAATTTTTTTTGCTTTTATTGTAAGAACCTAGAACATTGGACATAAAGAACCATATAAGATACTGCGAAAGCATTCAGGCCAGCTTGGAGTAGTTCTTTACCCAGGAAATTTAGAAATGCAAATCGTTAAAGAGAACTTAAGAAACAGAAAAGTCATGTTTCTCACTAACTATTCTGTGAAGCATCACTTTCCAGAAATCATGATCCACTAGTCTCAGAGCCTCAGGCGTCAAATTTTCCTTATGGAATCTATGTATTCTCCTGAAATCACTTGTCTCAGTTTCTTAATAAAAGTATCCTCACAATAGCTAGCTGAAGATACAATGGACAACCCTGTGGCAATAAGTACAAAATTCTCTCCATTTCCAACATCAATTTCATACAACTCCTGAAAAACCTCCCGAAATTGATTTATCAACATTTCATAGAACGACCTGTTTGGAGGAATCACATTTATAACAACAATCCCAAAATCACTCAGAATCAATTTAGAGGCCAAAAGAACATCTTTCCTTACAAATTCCAAAGGCGGAGCACTTATACCATTTCTAGCACCACCCGAATCTAAATCAACCATCATAACGTCAAATTTAATATCATCATTATCCAATAAATTACCATCCTTTAGGCTACAAGAGCCAGATGAATCAAAATTCTCCCCCATATTTTGACGAGCAAGTTTCTCTATGAACTCTATAGCATCTCCAACACAAACCCGAAGAAACTCACCGTCTTCTAATCCAAAATACCGCCTGGCAACCCTCAAAACTCTTCTTCATCCATTTCTACTCCAACGACAACAAAACCAATTGGGTTCTCATGAAACTAACCAAAGCCCCGCCACCAACTCCAAAACACAATGCTTTCGGCCTAAACCCAAGTCGAATACGCTCTCCAATATAAGAACCAATCAAAGCACAGCTTGCAACCATTGCACCAAATATACATGTACCAAAGCCCCAATATCAGGCCTAAGCATAAACTTGTCTCTATTTTTTATCGAATCTAAAGAAAAACCCGCCTCAGGCACAACCTTAACCTCTGTTTGAATTAAATTTGGCATTCTTTTGAACCTCAATCTCCTCCTAAACTCTCTCTTTTGACAGCCGTCACTCTCAATCTCAATCTCAACATCTTCAACAAGCATTTCACCAACAAAATCACCAACACATTTCTCTAAAACCACACTAGAAACAACATTATCTTCATAAGTCAAAACGGGTACATCGTAAATTCCATTTTTGAAACAAAATTTTCGAGACAACGCAATTACCAGAGGCTTTACACTATCCTCCAGTCTGTTCTGACCAAAAGCGTCGAGTTTTGCAGAACGGTGGCAAGTGATGGGTGAATCGGGAGCGTCGATGGGGTCGTCACCGATTAATATGAGCCGTGAGATCTGTGGGGAGGTGAGGAGAAGCTGTAAATGGCCTGATTCCGTTGAGAAGATCCAGTCGTGCTCGCGATGCTTGGGAACGAACATGAGAGCTACTTGGGGTGAGTCGCTGAGTTGAACCGGTGAGTCGAGGACAGCGACTCGGAGGAGCTGATTACTTTGTCGATCGTGAGAGAGAGGGGGACTGGGAATGGTGAAGGCTATGAAGCGTGATGGGGTTATGGTTTCGAAGATGCCCATGTCGAGAGCCATTAATTTACCAGTTGACGGTAAGCAACAATAGGTGTGGAGACCGACGTTGAAGTGGTCGTTTTGTGTATTATATATTTTGGTGCCCGCACCCACGTATGGCTCGATGGCAATGAGTTAAGATTTGATTTTTGCGTCTGAGTTTGACTGTATTAGAGTTTATGATAGATGGATATTTTACCTATTTCATTTAAATCGGATAGAGTGATTTGACGGTGAGATTTTCAAAATTTCCAAATATATATATAATTAGAAATTTATATTCATCACTCGGTGTTGAAATGTGAAGATCACATCGGTCCGTAATTTTATTTGTATATAAGTAGGTTACTATATGAATTATATATGTTATATAAGTATTCATAAATGTTATTCGAGGTGAATTATTTGTCTTATAATTGCATCGCTCCCAACCATATATGATTCAGTTTTCTTACTTTCATTATGAAATGAATCTTCAAAAGAGGAGGAAAAAAAGAAACCGAAGATGATGAAGACACCCGAAGGTGCATTATAGGGACCCTCATTTTTTCGATATCATTTGTCTGCTTTAGAGATGTGTGTGAACTATTCAACTCGCACGGTTTTGTTTTCGTAGAAAGTCTCACCCGTGTGAGAGTGATTATTGGACATGCATAGGGATGGTAAAAAGCCTGGGCCTGGTCCGGGATAAAAAAAAAATCTCGGGTCGGGCCCTAAAAGTAGAGGCAAGACTCGGGCTTAATACATTAAGTCTGGGCCCGGGCTTAAAAAATATATTATATATATATAAAATAAATTATATATATATATAATTTTTTTTATTTAAAAAATCGGGCTTGGTCGGGCCGGCTCGGTAACAGCCCGGGCCAGGGCTTAAAAAAATATTCTCGGGCTCAGGCCGGGCTTATCAAAGCCCGGGCCCGGTCCGGCCCATTGCCACTCTTAGACATGCATGACTGAAATCTAAGCGTTCAATGACTCGATCAATTTTTCTATAAATCGTACATATATTTTTGTAGTTGGTTGGACTCGAACCTATGATCTTCATTCATTGATACCCAAAATGAGTTTTTTTTTTTGAAATGTTGAAAATTCCGCCGCCAAATCACCCGACCCGGGTTTTAGCGGAGCAGGTAAAACTTACGGCTGCTCAAGGCTCTTACAAGAAATGCACTTTTGGACTCGAACCCGGGATCTGACAACCCAGTCTTATAGCTTTTACCACCAAGTTCTGGCCAAAAAAATGGGCCATTCGTTTGGGTCAATTTAGAAATGGGCCAAAAGAATTAAAGCAATTATGTGTTTTTTTGGAAATTATGGTCCTGTAAATTTATGGGTTTTTTTTTTTGAAATTAATAAGACATGGAGATGATTTTATAAAATTATGATTAGAGTTAAGTTGAGGATATAAAATCTGGCCAAATTAGGGCTAAGACTTCAAAATTTGTTTTCGTCAAGACGTGACTTGACGAGCCTTACCTAAGAATGGTAAAAATCTTTGTGGAGATGGGACTCGCGGATCCGATATGTAAATGATATGTAATGAGATAATTTTTATATTTGTTAATTAAACGAAAAATATACAGATATTGATATTTTCGTATCACATCCGGCTTGTTTCTATCCTTATCTTACCTTTACCTTTAGGAGATTTTGTAATGAATAATTTGATATAAAAAAAATAATACTAAACATACACATATTTTTTCCTAAATTCATCCCAATAGTATAGTTAATTGTAGCTACAATGAAAGAGCTGGGAGGAATTTAGGAAAAATATATGTATGTGTATCATTGTCCATTTTGATAGCATCACGGCTTCAATACGCTATCATTCTCAGATTCAAGTCAAAACAGTTGATTATTTAAAAGTTTCATTTACTTTACAAATTTCTATTAAAATATTTCAGAAGTTTCTTTAAATTGAAGTCTTTTTCCTTCTTTATTTTTTTTTTTCCAAAATCAAAATGAATCATTATCACATAAAAATTCTGATGTGTTATAAAAGTAAAGAGAAATAGAAGAAGAGAGTATCTTGAAAGCTGCAGGCTTTTCTTATTGATTCTTAATGAATAATTTTGATACTAAAATACAAGGGGGTTCCTCTATTTTTATAGGGAGAAGTTGTGATGGGGATAAGTTACAAAACAATAAAATAATAATAAATTACAAGATAAATATTAAGTAGTTGGGATCATCACAAATTACAACACTCCCCCTTGAGCCCGACTACTTTAGTCATAAATAATTTGTTTGACTTCTGAGCGGAATAACATTGCCTCATTAAAACTTTGCCAGTAAAACCCAGTGGGGCAAAACCTGGTCGAAGGAAAAAGAGTACAATACACTGTGTCATATCAATGAATATGCTCCCCCTGATGGAAGACATCATCAATATAATTTACTAAGTCGACGCATACCGATACTATATACAAGCTTCTCAAATGCTGATGTCGGTAAAGTTTTTTTAAATAAGTCTGTAAAATTATTCGTTGATCTTATTTGCTTGACATCAATTTGCTTGCTCTGCTGGAGCTCATGAGTATAAAAGAATTTAGGTGAGATGTGTTTGGTTCTGTCTCCCTTAATGTACCTTCCTCTGATTTATGCAATACATGCATTATTATCTTCATATATCACTGTTGGAATATCTATGGCAGAATTTAAGTTGCATGTGCTCTGAATGTAATGTATAAGTGACCTTAACCATATACAATCTCTGCTTGCTTCATGTAGTGCAAGTATCTCTGAGTGATTGGATGAGGTAGCAACAAAAAACTGTTTTGTAGATCGCCATGAAATTGTTGTATTATTATAGGTAAAACATACCCTGTTTGTGAACGTGCCCTATGAGGGTCAGAGAAGTATCATGCATCAGCGTAACCAACAATGCCTGATTTTTGTATTAGCTCATTTGAATAAAATAATCTCAAGTCTTTAGTGCCGTGAAGATAACGAAAGATATGTTTGATGCCATTCCAATGTCTTCGAGTTGGCATAGAACTAAATCTTGCCATTAAATTAACATAAAATGCAATATCAGGTCTGGTGCATTGAGCTAAATACAGCAAGGCACCAATTGCATTAAGATATGGTACTTATGGACCAAGTATCTCTTCATTCTTTAGGATGAAATTGATCCCTTTTAGGATCGAGAGATCGGACTACCATGAGAGTACTTAATGAATGAGCATTATCCATATTGAAACGTTTGAGAATTTTTTTCAATATATGCAGACTGATGGATAAATACTTCGTTAGTGTTATGCTCGATCTGCAAGCCGAGATAATATTTCGTTTTTCCCAAGTCTTTCATCTCAAATTCTCTTTTCAAATATTCAACAGTTTTTAGAAGCTCTTCAGAAGTTCCAATTAAGTTCATATCATCGACATATACTGCTATAATGGCAAATCCAGTTTTGGACTTTCTAATAAATATGCATGGGCAGATGAGATCATTTATATATACTTCTTTCATCAAATATTCACTCAAACGATTATACCACATGCGTCCAGATTGTTTCAATCCGTATAAAGATCATTGTAACTTGATTGAACACAGTTTACGATCCTTTGATTTATATACTTCAGGCATTTTCAATCCTTCGGGGACTTTCATGTAAATATCAGTGTCAAATGACCCATACAAATATGTTGTCATTACGTCCATAAGACGCATGTCCAATCTTTTAGAGACTGTCAAACTGATTAAAAATTGAAATGTAATGGTATCCATCACATGAGAATATGTATCCTCATAGTCAATACCTGATCTCTACGAGAAACCTTGTGCAACTAGTCGCGCTTTCTATCTAATGATTTCATTATGTTCATTAAGTTTTCGTACAAACACCAATTTGCAACCAACAGGTTTGACATATTCAAGTGTCTGGACTACATGTCCAAATACATCACGTTTGGCTAAAGAAGTCAATTATGCTTGAATCACTTCTTTCCATTTAGGCCAATCGTGCCTTTGTCTACATTCATCAATAGTTTGAGGTTCAAAATCATTTGTAATTTCAGTAGCTACTCTATATGAAAACATATTGTCGATGATTATTTCCTTTCGATCACACAATTCTCTTGTATAAGTATAATTTGTAGACTTTTCCTCATTTTTGGAACTTTGAGCCTCTTTAGGAGCTAGTTCTCTTCAGGGACTATCAGTTCTTCTAGAACTGATGATTCAGAAGATGTGGGTATAGTCATTGCTCGAGCATTATTTTCAATAGGATCATGATCTCTCATTTTCCTCTTCCGGGGAATAGTATCTTTAGAGCCAAGTGGTATGTCACGCTTCTGACGTGGAACAGATAATCCATTAGATGTTTTTACACTAGATTGTTTAACAGGAACAATCACTCGGGTTAGTGTTGTAAATTCTTCAAATCTTCGAATATTATTGTTTGGATGGATGAGGGACATGTCCCTTGGATGGTACCATATAGGGACATGTCCTCCAATTGTGTAAACATGATTCTAGGCTCCAAGGGATGCATGGGAGGGGTACAACCCTTTGGAGGGTTACACCCCAACCCAAAGGGTGCCCCTAAAGCACCATTCCATGCCTTTATAAGGAGGCCTCCATGTTCATTCTCAAGGAGAGGAAATGAATCTGAATTCATCCTAAACAAAAAAGAGTCTCATAATTTCATTTTTGAGTCGAGAGAGTGTTCCTCCATTTCCAAGTTCAAGATCTTGTTAAAGAGTGCCCCTTGAACAAGAGGAGTCCAAGTTATCCTTGGAGAACATTAGCCACAAAACTCGTAGAGCACCGAAATGGGGCTAATAAGTTCTTAAGGACAGAGATCTATCTCGACTTGGACTATAAATTTCGTCATTTCAAGGTTTTTCATTATATTTCAAGTTTTAGGGTTTTTTTTGCATAGTTTGGTTGAGTTTTCTGGTTCTGATATGTTAGAATGCATGTTGGTTTCTGTTTAATGACACTATATATCCTACAATCTTAAGAACTTATTATTTTAGTGTTGTTAGATAGAAATTCGCATACTTAGATAAAGAAATTTTCTGGAAAATATCGTCTATGCAGGAAAAATACGTAGTGCGTTCGAACGCCCGACGAACGCAAAGGAAAAAATCTAAAATTTCATAAGAACATTCGAACGCGTCTTCAAACGCAACTCGAATGCAAGCCTTCTGCCTAAGAACATTCGAACCCGTCTTCAAACGCAAATCGAACGCAAACCCTCTGACTTAAAACGTTCGAACGTGTTCTAAACGCAACACGAACGTAAACTCTCTGGAATACTTAATTCAAGCGCGTTTCCGGATGCCACACGAACGTAAACTCTCTGGAATATTCAGTTCAAACGCGTTCTTGAACGCTCTACGAACGTGAACTCTCTGGAACACTTCGTTCGAATGCGTTCTCGAACGCAACACGAATGTGCACACACTGGACAATCTCGTTCGAACGTAAATACGAACGCGACACTAACGAAATTAGTCTTGGAAGTATTTCTAAACTGAAATAGACTTAGATTAATCTGATTATTCGTAATATCAACTTAGTAAGATCATATATTGTATCACAATAATCTTGATAGTATAGATTTAAGTTAATATTAGGTTGTTCAATTATCACAAGCATACACATAGTGATAAAGTTGAAAATTAATTGTGTGTTGCTTACTTGGTTGAGAATTTAAAGTGTAATTATACACAAGTAATTCCATCCAATCTTGATTGACACATACACATATATCTACACAATTGAATATTATATTGTAACATTAGAAGTGAAATACTAAGTATTGAATTGCTAAGAGGTTCTATTGATGAAGTATTTAAAGGATATTCTGTCAAAAAGGCGATGAGAGCCTAAGTGGTCAGGGATTTAAGTGGTTACTCCGGACCCCTCTCGTCCTCTGGGAATATTCCTTCATTTACTTATCATAAGAAACCTTAGTCGGAAATTCAAGGACTTGTGCTTATTGGTACTATTGTCCAATAGAACAACAAATGGATACTTGGTATATCATTTGAACAAGATCAATTTGTTGATCGTTGTACAATTTGTCTTTTGTAGACTTATTGACCCTTGTTGGTTTTTCCAGTTACATATGGATAGCGGAAACATAACAGTATCGGTCTCTCATGGAGAAAAACCGGAAAAGTTTGGTGGGCAAACTTTAAACAGTGGCAGAGCAAAATATTATTCTACCTGACAACGCTGCAGTTGGAAAAATACCTCAAAGATCCTCCGGATCCTGTGGAGGGTGAATCGAAAATAGCCAAGCAACTGTGGGAAGAGACATGGTCGTCTGGCGACTTCTTGTGCACAAACTACCTTTTGGGTGGACTTGACAATATCATGTACAATGTGTACCAAGGCATGACTTATGCGAAGATTTTCTGGGAATCTCTCGATAAGAAATATAAAACGAGGATGCCGGGCAAAAGAAATTTGTCGTGGGTAGGTTCCTGGACTACAATATGGTAGATTCAAGAACAATAATGTCTCAATTGGGTAAACTGTAATTAATCATTCATGAAATATTGGATGAATGAATGAAACTGTGAGATGTTTCAAGTTGCCACCATAATTGAAAAGGTACATCCATCATGAAAGGACTTCAGGAGCTATCTGAAACACAAAAAGAATCAGACGAGCCTTGAAGACCTTGGAGTTCGATTGAGGATCAAATAGGACAATAGAAAGTTCGAAAAGACCAGCTACAAGACTATGGAGTCTAAGGCCAACATCGTCGAGGATGGAAAAGGTAGCAAAAAGAGAAAGAACAGTGGATATGATTCTTCGCAAGCAAACAAGAAGTTCAAGGGGAAATGCTTCAACTGTGGAAAAAGCGGTCATATTGCAAAGGACTGTAGAAACAAGAAGTCTCAGGACAAGGGCAAGAAAAAGAAAAATGAGGCCCATGTCGCTGAAGATGAACAGGTAACTGATGAGATCTCAGAGATGAACCTATCAACAGCGGTAACTGAAGCCAACTTGGTTGGGAATCCGAGAGAATGATGGGTAGACACTGGGGTTACTCGTCATATCTGTATTGATAGCAAGATGTTTTCCTCGTATCAAATGGTCGATGGTGGCGATCATCTGACTATGGGAAACTCGTCTACCTCTAGAATGGTTGGACAAGGAATAGTGGTTCTGAAGATGACATCTGGAATGAAGCTTACATTGAAGAATATTTTGCATGTTCTAGATATTTGGAAGAACTTGGTATCGGGTTCTCTCCTTAGCAAGAATGGATTTAAGCTTGTATTTGTTTCTGACAAGTTTGTATTGACCAAAAATGATGTCTATGTAGGAAAATGATACCTCACCGAAGGCCTTTTCAAATTCAATGTAATGACTGTCAATCGACACAGTGCTAGTAATAATAAAGCTACAACGTCTGCTTATATTATTGAGTCACAAAATATATGGCATGAGAGGTTAGGACATGTTAACTATGAAACAATGTGTAAATTAATTAACATGGACCTTGTAGACGCTGGTTTTCGCCCGAGGTCCACAATTGAGATTTTCGTAGAGGGGGGCATCAGCGATCCTGCAAAACAAAGAAGGTAGGGTGAGTGTGGAGGGTCTACCCACCGGTGTGGTAGGTGCCGTAGGCACTACGACGCCCAAGTCAGTAGTGAAAATGAGCTAATAATGTCGTAGGAGGAGGAGAGGTAAGGTCAGAGATTACCTTAATACTCGTATGCTGCCGTGAGGGCGGTAGATGGGAGATATTGGGAGCTATGTATAGAATATCAGGGTTCAGACCCCCATTCCTTGTAGACTTCTTCTCTTTATTTACACACCCTCTGGAGGCGTGTGTATTTATTGCACTTGATTTCTCGTCCGTTTGGTGTTGGTAACGACCGTTTTTATGAGGGGTAATTATGTTCGCCCGTTGAAGGTTGGAAATGGCTGGGTCATGAGTGGTGTTTATGTATATGAGTGTTACATGAGTTAACGTATGGTGGGTCCTTGGATTTGTACTGGGTATGGGCCTGCGAATCTTTGGGCCAATATACACCAAATCCGGGCGTCCTAAGAGAGTGAATCTGTGATGACAACTTGGGCCTGAATCCATGTTGGCGGGTTATGGGTGCATTTAGTATTGGGCCCAAAGTAAAAGGTCGAAATTGCCCTTGGATCAAATTTGGCTCGTACAGACCTTATACCTAAATTTATAATTGATGGCCAATATAAGTGTAAGACATGTGTTGAAATAAAAATACATAGAGCATCATTTCATCGAATGAAGTTCTGAACCATTGGAACTTGTACACACTGATGTGTGTGATATGAATATTGTGCAAACAAGAGGCGGTAAAAAATACTTTATCACTTTATCGATGATAGCACAAAATTTTGTTATGTGTATTCGCTGAGGAGTAAAGATGAAGCTATTGAGAGCTTTATACATTATAAGAACGAAGTTGAGAATCAACTTGGCAAGAAAATCAAAAGAATCATGAGTGATAGAGGTGGTGAATATGTGTCACAATTTGATGAATATTGTTCCAATCATGGAATTATTCACGAAACTACTACTCCTTATTCACCTCAACAAAATGGGATTGCTGAGCGCAAAAACTGAATGTTGAAGGAAATGATAAACGCCATGTTAACAAGCTCTGGTTTACCCCAGAACTTGTAGGGGGAAGCCTTGCTTTCCGCCAACTACGTTCTGAACAAGCTACCTCACAGACGATTGGACAAGACACTATATGAGTTGTGGAAATATTATGTACCTTCCTACAAATATCTGAAAGTGTGGGGGTGTCTTGCCAAAGTAATGGTTCCTAAACCTAAGAATGTTATAATAGGACTCAAAACTGTTGATTGTATATTCATTGGATATGCTCGCAATAGTAGTGCGTATCGATTCTTGGTACACAAGTCTGATATTCCTGACATCAATCCAAATATGATAATTGAGTCAAGGAATGCGATATTTTTTGAAGAGACATTTCCTTGTAAGGAAAGACAAAGAAGAGAGTCTCTCAAAAGAATTATTGATACTGTCAATGACAGAGATCAAGTTGACCAAGAGTCAGATCAACATGGAAATGCTGAGGTAAATGAACCTAGACGTAGCAAAAGAGCTAGAACGTCCAAGTCATTCTGACCCGATTTTCTAACATACTTGTTAGAAAATGAGCCTCAAAGCTATAAGAAAGCAACGTCTTCGATAAATGAACCTTTTGTGGAAAGAGACTATCAACAGTGAGATTGATTCAATCCTTCAAAACCATACTTGGGAGTTGGTTGATCTTCCTCCAGGTTGTAAGCCATTGGGCTACAAATGGATATCCAAACGGAAGATGAAATAGAAATGAATAAATAGATAAGTACAAGGTAAGGTTTGTCATAAAAGGTTATAGACAAAAAGAAGGCATTGATTAATTTGATACCTATTCACCAGTGACTCGTATCACGTTGATAAGAATGCTCATAGCCATAGCAGATATATTTGGTCTTGAAATAAATCAAATAAATGTAAAGACGACATTCTTGAATGGTGAATTGGATGAAGAGATTTACATGGAACAATCAGAAGGGTTTAATGTTCCTGGACAAGAACAGAAGGTGTGCAAACTTGTAAAATCATTGTACGGATTAAAACAAGCACCTGTACAATGGCATGAGAAATTTGACAAAGAGATGTTGTCAAGTGGGTTTAAAACTAATGAGTGTGATAAGTGTGTGTACACTAAATCAACTCAAAAAGGATATGCATTGTGTGTCTCTACGTAGAAGATATGCTGATAATTGGTAGTAATCATGAAATGATTCAGTCTATAAAGAAAGTGTTATCCAGCAAATTTGATATGAAAGATTTGGGAGTAGCTAACCTAACTCTTCATCTATCAAAGAATACTGGCTCAAGCGTATAACAATTCGAGTATTCGAGGATCATCGGAAGTCTGATGTATCTCACGAATTGCACATGACCTGATATCGCTCAAGCTGTGAACATGCTTAGCAGATATACGAGCAATCCAGGACATAACCACTAGAAAGCCAGTAAGAGTTTTGAGGTATCTGAGAGAAACTTCAAAATATGGGCTACATTATGAGAGATATCATGTTGTTCTAGAGGGATACATCGATGCTAATTGGATATTTGATACAGTGGATTCCAAATCTACGAGTGGATTTATTTTCACACTTGGTAATGCAGTCATGTCATGGAATTCCTCGAGGCAAACTTGTATTGTCCGGTCTACTATGGAATCAGAGTTCATAGCATTAGGAAAAACAGCGGAAGAAGCGGAATGACTTCGAAATTTCCTGGAGGATATTCCTAGTTGGCCCAAACCGGTGCCAGCGATAAGCATACATTGTGATAGCCAATCGGCTATTAGGAGAGCCCAAAATATAATGTATAATGCTAAGTCTCAACACATACGTCAGAGACATAATACCATACGTCAACTGCTCTCAAGTGGCATAATATCGATCGATTATGTTAAGTCGAAGGAAAACCTAGCGGATCCACTTACTAAAGGTTTACCTAGAGAGCAAGTTGAAAAGTCATCGAGGGGAATGAGCTTGAAGCCTATAAATTAAGAATTGTCACTGTGAAAACCCAACCTAGCTGACTAGAGATCCCAAGATCTAGGTTCAAAAGGGACAACTGAAACTTTGTGCAATTCAAAACAAGCACTGAAGAGTTTTGTACTCTTTCTCATTCCGATAATGACGCAGAGTGATGTCTGTTAAGGTTAGGATAAGCTAAGGCTTTTAATGATCACTATATTAGGAGATGAGTCCTAATAGAGGTAAATGCATATTACCTATTCATAGTAGATCACCTATTTCAAATAAGAAGTGAGGCCGCTTCCATGGGATTTTACAGGCTGATTTCCTTAAAGTACTTGATGAATCTGGGATCGCTGTTCAGGGCCGAAATGAACACAACCGTAGAACTGGAAATGGTCGAAGTAGAGCTGTGCGTTGGCAATTGTCTTGGTTTACACCAACGGCAAAACAGATCAAGACTATTGGTCATTGGTTTGCCAAGTAAATTCGATTATCATTCAATAGGAAAGGTTCAAGGCGAAAGCTACCTATTTCGATGCAGCTTTAGTTCACGGAAATTATCTCAAGTGTCTGCATGAATATTTGAAGAATAGTGGGGGATTGTTGTAAATTCTTCAAATCTTCAAATATTATTGTTTGGATGGAGGATGAACATGTCCCTTGGATGGTACCATATAGGGACATGTCCTCCAATTATGTATAACATGGTTCTAGGCTCCAAGGGATGCATGGGAGGGGTACAACCCTTTGGAGGGTTGCACCCCAACCCAAATGGTGCCCCTAAGACACCCTTCCATGCCTTTATAAGGAGGCCTCCATGTTCATTCTCAATGAGAGGAAATGAATCTGAATTCATCCTAAATAAAAAAGAGTCTCATAATTTCGTTTTTGAGTCGATAGAGTGTTCCTCCATTTCCAAGTTCAAGATCTTGTTAAGGAGTGCCCCTTTAACAAGAGGAATCTGAGTTATCCTGAGAGAACATTAGCCACAAAACCGGTAGAGCACCAAGACGGGGCTAATAAGTTCTTAAGGACTGAGATCTATCTCGACTTGGACTATAAATTTCGTCATTTCCAGGTTTTTCATTATATTTCAAGTTTTAGGGTTTTTTTTTTGCATGGTTTGGTTGAGTTTTCTGGTTCTGATCAGTTATAATACATGTTGGTTTCTGTTAATGACACTATATATCCTACAGTTAGTGTATTAACAACTAGTATATGTGACTTGGTAACTTTTGATGCATGTATAAAGTTGTAACTTATAATTTCAAATTTTATTTTGTTCCCTAAAATTTTGAATTCTCTTTTAGAATTTATAACTCTAAACTTCAGGTTTAGATTTAAAAATTATGGTAGAACTTCCAGTTTTAATTTATATGATTAATTTTCTGAAGTTCAGGTTCATATATGAAAATGATAGATGTAGAAATTTTGATTTTAAGAGTTACAACTAAGAACTTCATGTTCTAATTTATTTGTAATTGTCAATAGTAAATATATACTTGTGTCTTGATATGATAACCGTTTCAGCGGATATCTTTAAACTTCAAGTTCTATATGATTTCTAAAAATCTTCATAAAAGTTGATCAATGATATCTACAAATAAGATACAAATTTTATGTATATCAAGTACATAATCATTGTATTTTTGTATCAGTCAAAGTAATATCTTCAAGATATTTGAAAGTACTAAATATCTTCTGGATATTTGAAAAATCTAACATTTTATCATAAAAAATGGATATAAAGAGAGCAATGCAGAATTATAAATTGTATTCACAAGTGTGTTATGATTTCACTTACCAGAGCCTTATTCCTTTACTGCAGTGGAGTTTCTCTATTATATCTATACGTAGTTGGAGTTAACATTCACTACTGGGAATATTAAGAAACTGATTTTCATGTTCTATGAGAACATCACGTTTTATTTAAATTATAGTTCAGAGCTACAGGTTCTGATATTAAAAGCTAATTTGAACTTCAGATCTGATTAACTCTTTATTATTGCTAACTTCTAGCAGCAACAATAATAATATATATAATATAACTTAAAAGAATAAAGATATAATAGAAAATAAAATATAATAAAAAAATACGAAAAAAATCACAAAAATGTGTATGAATAAAAAATTACACACGTATTTGGAACTTTAGGTTCTCTTAAAAAATAATGCGTTGACCTAGAACTTCAAGTTCCATTCTTAAATTATTATTTATAACATCAGGTTCTAAAATGGAATTATATTTCAAAACTGTAATTTCTGATTGATAACATTAATATTTAGAACTTCAAGTTCATAAATATGATATTATAGATTCAGAACTTCAGGTTTCATGAAAGATTTAAAACTGCAAGTTTTTAATCTAAAGCCTGATTGATTGAGATTAGAACTTCAAGTTCTTTAATTGTAGTGTAATTATAGAACTTCGGGTTCTATGATTATTTTATAGATCTAGAACTGCATGTTCTAATCTAATAATTAATTAATGAGTTTAGAACTTAAGGATCTAATTTTCTCTTATAGTTAATCAGATTTATGAGAGAAATTAAAATAAACTATAAAATTAAAAGAAATCCACTTTTTTATTTTCTGATGTGGAAGATCCAAATTAATGGTAATCACAGAGCATACTCATAAAAATAATTAATTTGTTAAACTAATAATAAATAAAAGAATAACATAGTGAATTATAACTATGAGTTATAATTTTAAGATTAGAACTTCAGGTTCTGAATTAAAACTACGAGTTCTAATTTTAATATTGAGATTCAGAACTTTAGGTTCTGAATCAGAACTATGAGTTCTAATTTTAATATTGAGATTTCGAACTTCAGATTCTGAATCAGAACTACATGTTCTAATATTAAGATTCAGAACTTCGGGTTCTAAATCAGAACTAAATATTGAGATTCAGAACTTCAGGTTCTGAATTTGAACTACACGTTCTAATATTGAGATTCAGAATTTCAGGTTCTGAATCGGAACTTCAGGTTCTGAATCAGAACTACAGTTCTAATTTTAAGATTTAAATTCAGAACTTCAGGTTCTAATTTATTTATACTGGAAAAAATTTCAACACGATGCACTCTACTGGATGCATGTGAAATAAGATATTCATCAAATTAATAGCCGCACATTATTTTATCATCAATGAAAACGCATGTGATCATCAAAGAATAGCCAGTTAGCCACTATCAAATTCATCATCCTACTAAATTGTTAAGGCTTCAGGCTTTACTCATCATGATGATGGATGATGGTTCCGTCATGAATCGGCTCTATTTGATTATACGGCAATCATAATCATATTCGGTGATAAATTATTATGATCACATTCAATGGCTTTGATCATGATCCAATTCGATCGGTGGCATCCAGCATTGCCGTATATCTTGATCAAATTCAGCGCATTTGATCATGATGAACATGTAAAATGATCAAAATCTAATATCATCATTGTCTGGACAAACTCTATGATGCAATTCCCTTTATTATCAGATTTGCAAATTGACTGCAACTGGCTTTGATAGGTGGCTCATGATATTCAACTTTGGTTTTTAGCAGATTGGCTTCTGGCCTTGTCTCGAATAATAATTTGTTTTTAGGCTTCAGGCCTGATTTCAAATAATAAATACATATCGTGCTGATAACGTGTTATAAAAGTAAAGAGAAATAGAAGAAGAGAGTACCTTGAAAGCTGCAGGCTTTTATTATTGATTCTTAATGAATGATTTTGATATCAAAATACAAATGAGGTTCCTCTATTTTTATAGGGAGGAGTTGTGGTGGGGATAAGTTACAAAATAATAAAATAATAATAAATTACAAGATAAATATTATGTAGTTGGGATCATTACAAATTACAACATGATGCACTTTTTTAAATAATTTTTTGAAATATTTAAAAAGGTAGGTTTCAAATCTCAATTGTCATTTATGACATAAAAGATAAATGATGAATAAGTTTTGTTGGAAATTAATTGTTGGTTAATTATTTGGTGTTATTAAATAACAACAATTAGTAATAATTTCATGTTGGAAATTATTAAGTTAATTATTTGGTGTTGTTAAGTAACAACAATTAGTAATGATTTCATTACTAAGTAAACAACAAGAGTTGTTAATCAAATAATTAAGTAACAACAAGAGTTGTTAAATGAGAACAATTAGTAAAATGTTAAATGGGGAACTTATGGTACACCCATGATGGTAACTGTGGGACACAGGACCTGAGCGACGCCGTTCCTAGGCTCGCGGCCTAGTTGGGAAGGATTACATAACATGGAGTCGCCACCCGGTGTGAACCGGGACAAAGATTTAAGGCCGCACTCACCCCTCGCAAGGGAAAACCTCAAACCGTTGGGTTCGGAATGGTCCCTTACTTATGTCACTTGTAATTAAAGGATTCATGTAATAATTTAAACAAGCTGAAGTAACATTTATTCCTAAGGGTATCATGCTTCTAAATTCACATTTATAAAATAAAATATGCGCCTAAATATACATGTATTTCACATATATCTTACATTTAAATTTGCATGCTTAACATATATTAAGATAGCAACTAACATACAACTTTACTTGCATATCACATTCAGGAAAAAAACACAAGCACACATATTAACCATACAAGCACACATATGGGCACTTTTCAAGTGGTACGTGGAATTGTGGCCCAAGTACAGACCGCACTACCGTCCATTCGGAATCGGCTACGGAATTTACGTCTGGGTTTCCATCCGATATACCGCAAGAAATAATGCTCAAATGTTATCATGGCATAAGCATACGAATTGTGACACATTTGCATAAGAAAGATCAACTAATAGGCAATTATGCATGAATATAATAAGACAGACTCAGTTCAGTGTGTGTGCGTTCGTGTAGCGTTCGTAAACGCGTTCGAACGGAAATGAAACAGAATGCTCACGTTCGAGTAGCGTTCGTAAACGCGTTCGAACGGAGACGAGACAGAATGCTCACGTTCGAGTAGCGTTCGCAAACGCGTTCGAACGGAGATGAGACAGAAAGCTCACGTTCGTATGGCGTTTGTTAACGCGTTCGAACGGATACGAGACCTGACACATAATAAGGCAAAAACACATGCGCGTTCGAGTTGCGTTCGTGAACGCGTTCGAACGGACACGGACCTGATGCAATACATAAACAGAAAATAAAAGGGCGCGGCGAAGCACTGCCGTAAAGGTGACCTTTTGGGGCTCTTGATCTCTCAAAGAGAGGACCTTTAGACCAACATGCTAAGCCCATGCCCGTCATATCACACATGCAAGAATGGAACCAATCACATCAACCAAGTATGCCCGATTGAACGCATCTTACATCCAATCCGAACACACGTCAACCGGCGCGGCAAAGCATCGTGGTAAAGGGCTTTTAGCCCCTCCCCATAGGGGATCTCACAACACACTTACTAAGCCCATGCGCTCGATTGACTTATACATACGAAAATAAAGATATAATATCAAACTAAGTATGCTCGATTGAACGTATCTTGCGTCCAACCGAACATACATCAACCGGCGCGGCGAAGTAGTGTCACGAAGGTGGCCTTTTCGGCTCTTTGTCTCACAAATGGAGGACCTTTGGACTAACTCACTAAGCCCATGCGCTTGGTTGAATCATACAAAAATAACAATATATTGAATTCAAGAGAAAACTAAATAAACAGAAAGCAACACAACGAAAGAGAAATGGTGCCGTTTACTCAAGCGGTACGTGGAGTTGTGGCCCGAGTACAGATCATATTACCGTCCATTCGGATCGGCTATGAAATTTATGTCCGGTTTCCATCCGATATACCGCGAGAGTTGACACATCTCTCATTCATCTAATCCATGCCACGACATATTACATCTCATAATTCATGCATATTTACATACTCAAAAATCACAACACACATTTCAACATTACAATCATACAAGAAATACTTAATAACTAATGCGGAAGGAAAACAAGTGTGAAAGATACCCTCAGGTCTAACCTTTTAAGCCGTCTCTCTCTCTCGGACTCACGTTCCACGAAGATCGAAAGGGGGGTAAAGCTCCACAACTTTTCTGGTCCCTGGTTCAACGTCCTAGCTCACTGCTTCGCTGCTTTGCTTATTGTTCGAACTCCGTTCTGCTCCTATTCGGCTCCTGTTTTGCTGCTCACTGCACGGGCTACCTGTTTCAATGTTTTCAAAGAACTATTCCAAGTTGTGTGGGTTCTTAGTGCAATTAAAAGTGATTATTTTTAAGGTTATCTATGTAGTTTTCTAAGTTACTGTTTTTTTTAAGGATTTCTAGGAGGTTGTTTTGGCGTGTTTTAGAATTTGGCTATGGGGGAGTTTGGGTTCGGCTATGGAGGGTGGTCTTGTGGTGGTTTCTTTGTTTTCTTTTTGTGTGTGTATGAAGTGTTTTCTCTTGGATGTGTTTTGGGTGTGTAGAGAGAGTTTGAGAAATTTCGAGAGAGCTTGGGTGTGAATTGTGTTGTCTGAAGGAGAGGATGGCCTTGGTTAGGGGTTGTTTATATAGAGAATGGCTAGGGTTTACAAGGGAGGGATTTGTGCATTAAATTAGGATATGATTTAGTTTTAAACAAGGAAATCAAAGGATTGAGGGGGGACAAAAATTTTACTTTAGGAAGTTGTAATATTTAATTTGTGTTGGTTTAGGAATACAAATATTTTATATTGGTAAATATCTTATTAGATTAGGAAGTCAAATATATATTGGATTTAATTGGTTAAGATTGATTTTAATTTGGTATGATTGTATTTTGATTTATTATGTGATTTGTTTAATTTAGGCATGATTTTAGTTTAAGTTGGTAATTGTTTTTTTAATTGGTAAATGATTTAAATGTTTTATTTAATGTTTAATATTTAATTTAATATTTAATTATTTAATTTGGGATGTGTTTTATGGGCTTTGGGAGCTAAATGGGCTGGGTGTGAGGCTAGCAGCAAAACCAGAATTACCGACACACCAACCGCCGTTTCCGCGCTCTCCCTCGAACGCGACACCCTCCCGCCCGCAATCTGTTCCCGTTCGAACGAAGTAACGAACGCAGCACTAACGAAGACAGTGAGCTTGTTTGTTCTGAATTTCCCCTTCCGATATCCGTTTCCCGCGGCATCCGTGACTCAAAAGGTAGTTGTCTCCAAATAAGACTCCTCATCGGGTTTCACATGTGTAAAAATGCAGTGCCTACAGTAACATTTTTGGAAGGGTTAGAGAAAGTCATTATGCATCCAAATACATGTGATTACATAGTAATCAATGCATGTGATTAAATAGTAATCAAGGATTAATAGTAATCCATGCATGTGAGCTAATAGTGACTTGGTTTCTCTCCTATAAATAAGACCATTTGCTTATTGAGTTAAGCAATCAATTAAGTTTGATTAAGAGGTCTCTACAAGCATAAAATGTATGCAATTGTGTTGTGGTTAGTATAGATTTATTTCAATTAGCATGTAAATAAATCTAGGACTAGTAATATATGTATGGTTAGATCCTAAGAGGACAAACATGTAAATATATTAGGGATTATGTTTCCTAACATTGGTATCAGTAGCTTAAATGCATGTATTCTAGTTGGATTACACAAAAATTGCATGAACATGCATGAACAATGTTGAAAATGCTTCTGGTTTTTTGTTTTTCAAAAATGATTTTCTTCCAACTTTGGGCCGTAATAACTCTCTGTAGAAAATTGATAATCACATGTTACAAATATGTTTTGAAAACTAGGTCATGAGATCTTCAATTTGGTATATCATTTGCTTAATTTGGATTAAAATTGAGAAAGATATGGACCCTAGAAGTTGGCTAGTTGAATATGTTTTTACCCAGAAAAACACTCCCAGAAGAGCCGTACTACATGTCATCCGGTACTTATAAAATTAGACGACAAGTCGTCCGATTTGTGTACGACAAGTAGTACGCTTAGAGCTCAAAGGGACGACATGTCGTCCATGTATCACACAACCGACAAGTCGGTTACACCTATAATTTCCAACCGACATGTCATACAGTCACAGAACAAGCGGATGACATGTCGTCTGCGCGTGGAAGTAAACCGAGGCTGGTCGGCGTGTGAGGGCGCGTGAGGGCGAGTGGGAGCCCGTGGACGGCGCGTGGAGGCGCGTGAGCTACTCATGTGGCGCGTGTATGGCGCGTGAAGTTTTTGTCGGCCCTGTGGGTCATGTCTATATCGGTTTGCTTCGGTAATTCCGATCTGTCATGGTTAAAAGTCTAATCCTTTGTGCAAAATGTTTTATTGACCACGATAAATTTGTTTTATCATATAAACTTTGTGTTTATGAAAATGAATATCTTTGTGATGTTTATTTTAGTCAATGTAACTTTGTGTTTCATTGTATTGATTTTTTCTTGTATTTGTTGCAGAAAAATCATGGCGATTATTCGAAAAATTGCAAAAGTGATTACGACACCCACAGACCGGGAGATGATATTAGACATGTTGATGGAAATGGATAAATATCGAATGAGTGAAATCGATGATATGATTTCGCATATCATCACTTTCAATAACATGTTACAGGAGTCTATCTGGGCAGGTAATTGGATAGGACAGCCGAATAGATTCAGATTACTGAGAAACACTCTTCCCAAGATATGGCAAAAACAATTCACTCGTATTTGGATATTAATAAAACGTGAGGAAAAACATGTTCCTTATAATAAAGCCATTGAGAGGCTAGCGGTTCAATATCTACGGCATAAGGCAAATAATACTATTTTTCCTTCGATGTCCTTGAAACGTTGTAAGGATCCTAAATTTGCTATAGGTTTTCCATGGCTGTCCAAGATCAATTACGAGTTACCTAAAGAGTTTGAGGATTCGTATCCAAAAACATATATGAGTTGGGACTCTACAACTGGGAAAATTATTGTCGTAAAATATTAATTTCTTTCATGTTATTTCTGTGTGTAATGATGTGTTATTTTACGGCATGTAAATATTGTATTTATATATATGAATGTTTCATGTTGAATTTAATTTATGTAATTAAATCAATGACTGTTATGTACAATTGTCGCATGATTAAGATGTTCTAAGAATTTATGTAATTTTTAGAAAATGATTTTACATGATTGATTATGTTGATAATATTTTAACATTGGGTAATTGGATGATGATTGGACACATAGTGGCCTTTTGACTCTAACCCCTGTAGGCATCGTATTTTTGCATGTGAAACCCGATGATGAGTCTCATTTGGAGGCACTACCTTTTGAGTCACGGAAGCCGCGGGAAACGGATATCGGAAGGGGAAATTCAGAATAAACAAGGTTCACTGTTTTCGTTCGTGTATGCGTTCGAACGGCAAACAGATTGCAGGCGTTCGTGTCGCGTTCGAGGAAGCGTTCGAACGGTATCGGTAATTCTGGTTGTGCTGCTAGCCTCAACCTAAGCCCAATTAGCCCACCAAGCCCATAAGACACATCCCAATTAAATAAATATTAATTAAATTAAATGTTAACTAAATAAAATATTTAAATCATTTACCAATTAAATAAAACATAAAATATAATCATACCTAATCTAAACCAATCAAATATAATCATACCAAGTTAAAATCAATCAACCAATATATTATTCCCAAACTTAAAATATTGTATGCCTAATCAACATAAACTAAATATTCAACCTTCCCTATCTAGCCAAGATTTGTCCCCCCTCAATCTTTGACTTCCCTTATCCAACACCAAATCAAATCCCTCTTTAATTAGCCAAATCCATTTCCTTGTCAAGCCTAACCCTTTGCCTATAAAAAGAACCCTTCACCAACCTTCTCAACCCTAGCTAGAGCTCATACACACAATATTCAGACAAGAAATACCATTAGCTCACACACACTCACACTCATCCTTAGCCACCTTTCACAGCCCTAATCCACACCAAAATAAGTCTCAAATACACGCCTAAATCACACCAAATCATCCCCTAAAAACCTTAAAAACAGTAACATAAAATTGTATTCATAATCCTTAAAAGACTCACACAAGACTACACTAAAAACCCACACAAAAAACTTGAAACAGTCCGTTGAAACGTCAAAACAGGTGACCTGAACAGCGAGCAGCAAAACAGAGGCCGAACAGTAGCAAATCGGAGTCAAAAACAGCAGCAAAAGACGGAGAACGACGACTCCAAACAGTGAGACAACGAACGAGAACAGTGAACTAGTGAACCGAAAGAGTTGCGGAGCATCCACCCTTCCGACGACCGTGTACCGTACATCCGAGAGGTGATTTAAAAGGTTAGACCTGAGGGTACTTTTCACACTCATCTTTATTTGATTTTTGTTATTTATTTTGATCGTATTTTACTTATTTGTTAATCTCATTTGTGTATGATGTGTGTTGTGGGTATTGGATGAATGAGAGATGGGTCAACTCTCGCGGTATATCGGATGGAGACATAAATTTCATAGCCGATTCCGAATGGACGGTAATATGATCTGTACTCGGGACACAACTCCACGTACCGCTTGAGTAAACAGCACCCTCTTTTGTTTTGTGTTGCTTTTGTTTATTTAGTTTTCGTCACTTGAATTCTGTATGTTGTTTATTTATGCATGATTCAATCGAGCGCATGGGCTTAGTAAGTGGAATGAAAGATCCCCTATGGGGAGGGGCTAAAGCCCTTTACCACGATCATTTGCCGCGCCGGTTGATGTGTGTTCGGTTGAATGCAAGATACGTTCAATCGGGCATACTAAGTTTGACATTATTGTGTTTAATTCTTTTTATGCATGGTTCAATCGAGCGCACGGGCTTAGTAAGTGGAATGAAAGATCCCCTATGGGGAGGGGTTAAAGCCCTTTACCACGATGCTTTGCCGCGCCGGTTGATGTGTGTTCGGTTGGACGCAAGATACGTTCAATCGGGCATACTTAATTTGATATGATTGTCTTTATATTTATATGCATGATGCGATCGAGCGCATGGGCTTAGTAAGTGGAATGAAATATCCCCTATGGGGAAGGGTTAAAGCCCTTTACCACGATGCTTTGCCGCGCCTCGCATTGTACTATTCGCCATTTATTTATTGCGTCACATTTCATGCATCAGATCTGTCCCCGTTCGAACGCGTCTACGAACGCAACTCGAACGCGCGTGCATTTTTGCCTTATCATGCATCAGGCCTCATTTCCGTTTGAACGCGTTCCCGAACGCCATACGAACGTGAGCATTCTGTTTCATTTCCGTTCAAACGCGTTAACAAACGCCATACGAACGTGAGCATTCTGTTTCATTTCCGTTCGAACGCGTTTACGAACGCTACTCGAACTAGAACCTTCTGTTTACCGTTCGAACGCGTATACGAACGCTACACGAACGGGAACACACTGAACTGAGACATATTCATCACATGCCATGCATAATTGTTTCTTAGGTGATTTTTTATGGAACCACACATAGTCATTCTTATCCTTGTGCACATAATAATGAAAAGCATGTTTATTCCGTTAGTTGCGTCGTTTGCCTTAGTCTTGATTTAACGCATTACGATTCATATACATATGCCATGATGACTTTGGAGTATTATTTCTTGTGATATATCGGATGGAAACTCAGACATAAATTCCGTAGCCGATTCCGAATGGACGGTAATGCAGTCTGTACTTGGGATACAATTCCACGTATCACTTGGAAAAGTGCTCACATATATGCTTGTGCGGTTATTATGTATGCTTGTGTTTTTCATGAATATGATATGCTGAATGAAGTTGTATGTTCATTGTTACTTTGAGGTATTTTCAGGCATGTGTTCTTAGATATGAGATATATGTGAAATGTATGTATAAGTGTTATTTTGTACCCGTGAATATAGAAGCATGATATTCTTAGGAATAAGTGTTACTTAAGCCTGATTAAATTATTATGTAAATCCTTTCATTACAAATGGCATAAGTAAGGGACCATTCCGAACCCAACGGTTTGAGGTCTTCCCTTGCGAGGGGTGAGTGCGGCCTTAAATCTCATTTTCCCGGTTCACACCGGGTGGCGACTCCATTATTCTCCGGTTTAGTCCCCCGCGGACTATTCCGTACTCCCGACCGGGCCGCGAGCCCGGGACAGCATGCGTCGCCCCAGATTCATGTGTTGTCCACAGTCTGGCGACTCCACTGGGGATAGAGAATCGGCCCCGAAATATTGACTTGTGATGTTTGGATTTATGTTTTAATTGACCGTGTCTATAGTGGATTAAGTGAGGGTTTAATTAAAGGCATTTTGAGGCTAGGTAATGGTTTGGTGTCTTCCTTCATTCACTACCTTTCTAGAAGGAAAAGCTGTGAAGGCACCTAGATAGCCATCTACTCATAGCCTATTGTGATGGACTAATTTGGAGGACTCGTAGTTTATTCCTGACACCAAGCGATAAGAGCCTAAGAGGCTTGGGTATTTAAGTGAGCCTCGCTCCACTTTCCCTCTGGGGAATCTACAACGGGAAATCCATTTGACAGTCCGTCACACACCATAGCTCATTGGCACGTACCTTAGTGTATAAAAAGGGGTGCGCTCACTTAGTTGCTCGAACCCTTGAGTGGGGAGACCTAGTTGTGGGCCATCATTCGCCGGTGAGAGCCTTTGTCTATACTCTTGCTAACCCACCCATAGACCGGGTTGGCTAAAGTAACAATTATTTCCTTGAATATGTGCTTATGGACCATCCTCATTTGGATGCAGTTGGACTATTGTCAGAAATGCGGGCTTGCTGGGCCATTTAAACTGGGGCAAGTTCGTACCTTATGAATATTAGGCCCAAAGCTTCTGAAATGTTGATGGGCCATTCTGTAGAAATTATTGTTATATGTTTGCATTATCTTTCTTTGTGCTTATGCTCAGAACATTACCATTTGGATTTAGTTGGGCTCCTTGCCATGAGATGTGTACTCGTTGGGCCATTTAAACTGGGACGAGTTCACTCCTATGACAGTTAGCCCAAAAGCTTCTAAAATGATAACGGGCCGATTTGTTTGAAAATTTTAGTTGATTTAGTATGTTATATATGTTACATGCATCTCATGCACCTCATGCTTACATACATCATGTTAACCCTTGTGTTCTAAAAGCCATCATAGATTCTCGTTTGGTTAGGAAAAAGGGAAGACTTACCAAAATACTGAGAACAGACATGAGTGAATCAGATATTGAGGTATCCCGGATAGATCAGTTGGAAAATGGCTTCGCCAAGATTACTGAACAGTTGCAAGCCTTGACTATTGCCATGACAAATATGGCTGTACCCCATGCCGGGGGAAATTCTGAGAATGTGAGGCGTGATGAGCCTTCGAATGGGTTGGGGGATGATGTCCCCATTTTTTATGATGACATGGCAGAATATGCAACAGGCAGAGTCATTGGGTCTCGGGCAGAATTTCAGAAGCTTCGGGATCATGTTGAAACAATTACCCGCAAAATGAGGGGTAAGAACGAGGATTTGCTAGATTATGAGGCAATGACCTTCGGAGAACAGCTGCCAGCTCAGTTTAAAATGCCGACATGGCCAAGTTTAATGGGAACGGAGACCCGAGGGTCCATCTGCAGCAATATGTCTCAGTCATGAGTTCAATGGGCCTATCACAACGCCAAGTCCAAAAGATGTTTGGGATGTCACTCGATGGGGCACCTGTGGTTTGGTATCATAGCCTTGAGAAGAAGGTTAAGGAAGATTGGAAGAACTAGCTGATGCTTTTCTGAAGCAGTATGTTACAGACTTAGAAATTGACTTGTCACTCCGTGATTTGGAGAACACTAAGCAGAAGCCAGAGGAAAGTTTCAAAGAGTATGTGGATCACTGGAGAAGCCAGCTTTGAAAATGCAGACTCGGCCTTCAGAGAAAGACCAAATTAAGATGATTAGCAAGGGCACCAAGCCCTCTATTTATAGTAAGCTGAGGAGGATGACTTCGATGATTTCTGATTTTCGACAGTTGAGGGAAATGTCATGGATATTGAGGAAGAGGAGGCTGAAAACAGAAAGTCCTATGGCCAGAATAGGCGGACTTTTGGGGGGTATTCTGAGACTAAGCCCGCTACTGTCGAGGTTGCTGCCATCAGGAACCGACAATTCTCCAACCTTGGTAGACCTTTGTCGAAGATATTTGAAAAGTTACAGGGACAAGAGAATCTTGAAACCCTTAGAAGGCAAGCCACTTCCGCACCCCCCACCACCACACATAAATGTGAACCTTTATTGTCACTTCCACCAGCTACATGGCCATGACACCGACAACTGCACCCGCCTCAGGCATGAAATTTAAGATCTCATAGATTCCCATAAAATACCCAACCCATGAAAAGAAACCCTCAAGCTTCTTACATGGATGACAGTGAAGAACCATAGGCCGAGGAAGAAGGCAGTGCTGCGGATGATGGAGATGTTCCTCCTAGTCTATTTGATCCAGTTTTTTTAAATGACATTGATTTTGTTACTTGTTCGAACTCTTTTCCTCAACAATAATAAGACGTTCATTTCGCTGAAACTCCTCTGCAATATGAGTATATTTGAGAAAAGTATTCAACCTTAGTACTATTGAATCCAGTGATGAACACGGGGAACCTTCGAAATAAGGAAACAGAAAAGATAAGATAGACATTCAGAAATTGGGAAATAAGGCAGTGAAACTATCAGACTTGGAAGGGAATTAGTTCACCGAGCTGATCAACATAGACAGATTGAAGCAGTGGTTTGCCTGAGGAAAAGAAGACTAAGCAGTCACCGAGAGAATTGATGGAAGACCTAACCCGACGGGATAAGAACATTCATGCATACATACACGTAACGCATTTTGCATCCTTTCGTGTTTATTCTATTTTGTAATAACAGGTTTCAAAGGAGAAAAAAGAAAGCGCCGAATGCAAGCCAACCAGAAGCAGTAACAGTACAATGTCAGCAGTCTTCAGGAACGAATCATATGGGCGAGGCCCATATCGTCAGTATCAGTTTGGGATGAATCTTGATGGTCGAGGCCCACATCAGTATCAGTCTGGGGGCGAGGCCCATATCAGTAGCAGTTAGGGCCGAGGCCCACTTCAGCATCAGTTTTGGGGATGAGTCCCAGGGTCGAGGCCCACATCATTATCAGTTTTGGGGATGAGTCCCAGGACCGAGGCCCACATCAGTATCAGTTCAGGGGCCAGGCCCACACCAGCATCAGTATCAGTTTAGCTGGGAATGGCACTCCAAGAATGGAAACACAGTTCGAGAATGAACAAGCCGGGAATGGCACTCCAAGAATGGAAACACAGTTCTAGAATGAACAAACCGGGAATGGCACTCCAAGAATGGAAACACAGTTCGAGAATGAACAAGCCGGGAATGGCACTCCAAGAATGGAAATACGGTTCAGGAATGAACAAGCCGGGAATGGCACTCCAAGAATGGAAGCACGGTTCGGGAATGAACCACCTCACAGTAACGGTTCGGGAATAGACCACCTTACAGTAACAGTTCAGGAATGGACACCACACAGTAACGGTTCGGGAATGAACCATCTCACAGTAACGGTTCGGGAATGGACCACCTCACAGTAAGAGTTCGGGAATGGATATCTCACAGTAACGGTTCGGGAATGAACCACCTCACAGTAACGGTTCGGAATGAACACCTCACAGTGACGGTTCGGGAATGAACCACCTCACAGAACAGTTCGGGAATGGACATCTCACAGTACGGTTCGGGAATGGACCACCTTACAGTACAGTTCGGGATGGACACCTCACAGTAACAGTTTGGTGGACCACCCTATAGTAAAAGTTCGGGAATGGACACCTCACAGTAACGGTTCGGGAATGGACCACCTCACAGTAACGGTTCGGGAATGGACACCTCACAGTAACGGTTCGGGAATGGACCACCTTACAGTAACAGTTCGGGAATGGACACCTCACAGTAACGGTTCGGGAATGGACCACCTCACGATAACAGTTCGGGAATGCAACCTCACAGTAACGTTCGGGAATGGACCAACTCACAGTAACGGTTCGGGAATGGACCACCTTACGGCAACGGTTCGGGAATGGATCACATCACAACGCGGTTCGGGAATGAACCAGGGGTCGCAGCACCTCACCACCCAAATCAACTCAACACATGGTAAGTCAAGTGACAGTTGGCGAGCCAGGTAAGTAGAAATGCATTGCATAACTTTGATAGGATTGTTCAAAGTCACACACTGCCACAAGTCCCATCAAAGTGGGGGCGACTGTAGGCATCGTATTTTTGCATGTGAATCCCGATGATGAGTCTCATATGGAGGCACTACCTTTTGAGTCACGGAAGCCGCGGGAAACGGATATCGGAAGGGGAAATTCAGAATAAACAAGGTTCACTGTTTTCGTTCGTGATGCGTTCGTGTATGCGTTCGAACGGCAAACAGATTGCGGGCGTTCGTGTCGCGTTCGAGGAAGCGTTCGAACGGTGTCGGTAATTCTGGTTTTGCTGCTAGCCTCAACCTAAGCCCAATTAGCCCACCAAGCCCATAAGACACATCCCAATTAAATTAAATATTAATTAAATTAAATGTTAACTAAATAAAATATTTAAATCATTTACCAATAAATAAAACATAAAATATAATCATACCTAATCTAAACCAATCAAATATAATCATACCAAGTTAAAATCAATCAACCAATATATTATTCCCAAACTTAAAATATTGTATGCCTAATCAACATAAACTAAATATTCAACATTCCCTATCTAGCCAAGATTTGTCCCCCCTCAATCTTTGACTTCCCTTATCCAACACCAAATCAAATCCCTCTTTAATTAGCCAAATCCCTTTCCTTGTCAAGCCTAACCCTTTGCCTATAAAAAGAACCCTTCACCAACCTTCTCAACCCTAGCTAGAGCTCATACACATAATATTCAGACAAGAAATACCCTTAGCTCACACACACTCACACTCATCCTTAGCCACCTTTCACAGCCCTAATCCACACCAAAATAAGTCTCAAATACACGCCTAAATCACACCAAATCATCCCCTAAAAACCTTAAAAATAGTAACATAAAATTACATTCATAATCCTTAAAAGACTCACACAAGACTACACTAAAAACCCACACAAAAAACTTGGAACAGTCCGTTGAAACGTCAAAACAGGTTACCTGAACAGCGAGCAGCAAAACAGAGGCCGAACAGTAGCAAATCGGAGTCAAAAGCAGCAACAAAAGATGGAGAACGACGACTCCAAACAGTGAGACAACGAACCAGAACAGTGAACTAGTGAACCGAAAGAGTTACGGAGCATCCACCCTTCCGACGACCGTGTGTCGTACATCCGAGAGGTGATTTAAAAGGTTAGACCTGATGGTACTTTTCACACTCATCTTTATTTGATTTTTGTTATTTATTTTGATCGTATTTTACTTATTTGTTAAATCTCATTTGTGTATGATGTGTGTTGTGGGTATTGGATGAATGAGAGATGTGTCAACTCTCGCGGTATATCGGATGGAAACCCGGACATAAATTTCATAGCCAATTCCGAATGGACAGTAATATGATCTGTACTCGGGACACAACTCCACGTACCGCTTGAGTAAACGGCACCCTCTTTTGTTTTGTGTTGCTTTTGTTTATTTAGTTTTCGTCACTTGAATTCTGTATGTTGTTTATTTATGCATGATTCAATCGAGCGCATGGGCTTAGTAAGTGGAATGAAAGATCCCCTATGGGGAGGGGCTAAAGCCCTTTACCACGATGCTTTGCCGCGCCGGTTGATGTGTGTTCGGTTGAATGCAAGATACGTTCAATCGGGCATACTAAGTTTGACATTATTGTGTTTAATTCTTTTTATGCATGGTTCAATCGAGCGCACGGGCTTAGTAAGTGGAATGAAAGATCCCCTATGGGGAGGGGTTAAAGCCCTTTACACGATGCTTTGCCGCGCCGGTTGATGTGTGTTCGGTTGGACGCAAGATACGTTCAATCGGGCATACTTAATTTGATATGATTGTCTTTATATTTATATGCATGATGCGATCGAGCGCATGGGCTTAGTAAGTGGAATGAAATATCCCCTATGGGGAAGGGTTAAAGCCCTTACCACGATGCTTTGCCGCGCCTCGCATTGTACTATTCGCCATTTATTTATTGCGTCACATTTCATGCATCAGATCTGTCCCCGTTCGAACGCGTCTACGAACGCAACTCGAACGCGCGTGCATTTTTGCCTTATCATGCATCAGGCCTCATTTCCGTTCGAACGCGTTCCCGAACGCCATACGAACGTGAGCATTCTGTTTCATTTCCGTTCAAACGCGTTAACAAACGCCATACGAACGTGAGCATTCTGTTTCATTTCCGTTCGAACGCGTTTACGAACGCTACTCGAACTAGAACCTTCTGTTTACCGTTCGAACGCGTATACGAACGCTACACGAACGGGAACACACTGAACTGAGACATATTCATCACATGCCATGTATAATTGTTTCTTAGGTGATGTTTTATGGAACCACACATAGTCATTCTTATCCTTGTGCACATAATAATGAAAATCATGTTTATTCCGTTAGTTGCATCGTTTGCCTTAGTCTTGATTTAACGCATTACGATTCATATACCTATGCCATGATGACTTTGGAGTATTATTTCTTGTGATATATCGGATGGAAACCCAAACATAAATTCCGTAGTCGATTCCGAATGGACGGTAATGCGGTCTGTACTTGGATACAATTCCACGTATCACTTGGAAAAGCGCTCACATGTATGCTTGTGCGGTTATATGTATGCTGTGTTTAGGTTTAGTCCCCCGCAGACTATTCCGTACTCCCGACCGGGCCGCGAGCCCGGGACAGCATGCGTCGCCCCAGATTCCTGTGTTGTCCACAACCCCATTGAAGAATTTTATTAAACAAATTCGTTTCATGATAAAATAAACAAAAGTATTAACAATTGTGCATGAATGTCTGTAGAAACTTTGTGTTTTTTAATGGCTTCCGCAACAAAGAACATTATTGCTGAACTCAACAAGGGTGAGAAACTGAATGGCGATAATTATGAGATTTGGAGCATGAAAATCCAATATGTGCTAGAAGAACAAAAGGTTCTTGAAACTTTGAAAATGAGCATGGATGAGCCTGAACAGGGCACTACGGCCCAACACAGGCGAGACCGACGAGAGACTTATGAGCCTGGAAGAAAAAGAATTCCATTGCCCGCATTACGTTGCTGAGTAGTATGGATAATGACCTAATGAAAGAGTTCAGGAAATATGACATGGCTAAGGACATGTGGTCCACACTAGCTGAAAAGTTTGGTAGTACCTCAATAACCAAACGCAGGTCACTGACAATCAAGTTTGACACATACAAGAAACGTCATGAGTTCACTATGTCAAAACACTTGAGGCAAATGTCAAACATGATTACTGGACTGGCAGATGCTGGACATGTTCTTACAGATAACAGAAAGTCCAAGCGGTCATTCGTTCTCTTCCAAATATCTGGGAGCATATGAAGATGCATTTGACCCACAATGAGAGCATCAAAACCTTTGATGATGCTAAACGTCACCTTGAATTAGAAAGCGACCGCCTTGCGGCTGCTAAGTCAAATACTGAAGTGTATATGACAGAAACTAGCAAACCTGGGGGTTTCAAGAAGAAAAGAAAATTTCATGGTGGTGGGTTCCAGTTCGGAAAAGAACAAAATTCTTCCAAACCAGAAAAGAAACAGAAAACCAATCAACATGGGAAAGGAAAACGTCCTACCAAAAAGAAAAACATGGCAAAGGTTAAATGTTTTAACTGTGGTAAGAAATGTCATTTTGCTCGTGACTGCACTGAGCCTAAAAAGGTGAATACCTTTCGTGTATATTTAAATGAAATATGTGTTTCAAGTTCAATCTTTCTAACTGAATCTAATCCTTTGTGGACTGTAGACTCAGGAGCCACAGACCATGTAGCGAAGGATAGGGATGCCTTCGTGGAATTTTGACGAATTTCACCTGGGGTGAAGTGGATATATGTTGGCAACAACTCACGGGTTGAAGTCAAAGGCATAGGAACATGCAAGTTAGTCATGCATGGTGGAAAAACTTACTACTACATGATGTATTGTTTGCTCCACAAATTCGTCGAAATTTAGTCTCTGTGTTGGTTTTGGTTAATTTAGGTTTCAATTTGAACTTCCATAAATTTGGTGTTGATTTGTACTTAGGTACAATACACTATGGTTCTGGTTATTTTCTGGATGGTTTTATTGTATTAAATGTTGAATGTTTTAATCACAATTCCAGTTTTTCGTTTGTTACTTCATCTGTCAGTGATGATAGTGATGTAACTGTATGGCATGCTAGACTTGGCCACATTGGCCAGCAAAGAATGAACAGATTAGCCAAAGAAGGCTTTCTGGGAAATATTGAGAAGGTAGAATTGTCAACCTGTGAATATTGCTTGGCAGGAAAAACTGCGAGAAAATCATTTGGAAAATTGACTAGAGCAGAATTTCCATTACAATTAATTCATTCAGATATTTGTGGTCCAATGAATGTCAGGGCAAGGCATGGAGCATCTTATTTCATCATATTATAGATGATTTTACACGCTTTGGTTATGTCTATTTGATTGCTCATAAATCTGAAGTATTGGAATGTTTCAAGAAATTTATGAATTTAACAGAAAATCAATTAGATAAGAAAATTAAAGCACTACGCACTGACCGTGGTCGTGAGTACTTATCTGATCAGTTCAGAGAATTATGTGATGAAAAAGGAATTAGTCGTCAGTTGACTACTCATGCTACTCCTCAACAAAATGGTGTTGCGAAAAGAAGAAATAGAACTCTTCTTGAGATGGTTAGGTCTATGATGGCAGAAGCAATTTGCCTATAACCTATTGGGGTGATGCATTATTAACTGCCACATATGTACTTAACCGAGTGCCATCTAAATCTGTGTCCACCACACCATATGAGTTATGGACAGGTCGTAAACCATATGTTCATGTGCGTTCTCACGAACATGGAAAGTTAGGCCCAATAGGAAAAAAGAGTATCTTCATAAGATATTCTGAACAATCAAAAGGATATGTTTGCATAGGTGAACATGAAAGTGGAGGCGTGACAGAATTTGAATCACGAGATATCACATTTTTAGAAAATGATTTTCCTAAGCAGGGAGAGATAGGTCAAGATTTATCTCTATATGAAACTCAAGATCACATGGATCACATGATTGGTGAACACTCGGGTTTACCTAATTCAGTGGGAGTGATGAGAGAAATTTGAGAAAACATGATGAATCTGTTTCACATGAATCTCAAAATGATGAATTAGTTTCACACGAGTCTCATTTACGTGATCCGAGTGGGAGTGATGTACATAATCCAAATGGGAATAATATCAAAAGTAAGGAATCAGTTCCACCACTAGAATCCCAATTGTGACGTAGTAATCGTATAGGCATTCCTCGACGTCGTTTCGATATCGAAGGAGAAACCTTTATGATTCTACCTCAAGATAATGAAGAACCTAGAAACATAAAAGAGGCTCTTCAGTGTCCTGCTAAGGAAAAATGGATGAAAGCAATAGAAGATGAAATGGAGTCAATGAGGTCCAACCAAGTTTGGGAATTGGTTGATCTACCCAAAGGACGCAAAGCTGTTAAGAACAAATGGGTTCTTAAAATAAAGCGTAATGCCGATGGCAATATCGAAAGATATAAAGCACGACTTGTGGCAAAAGGGTATACGCAACAAGAAGGAATTGACTATGAAGAAGAGACTTTTTCACTGTTGTAAGGTTTACCTCAATTCGCTTGATTCTGGCTATAGTAGCAAGTATGGATCTAGAATTACATCAAATGGATGTAAAGACTGCTTTTCTCAATGGAGAACTTGATGAAGAATCTACATGGAACAACCAGTAGGTTTCATAAAAGAAAATGAAAATGAGAAAGAAAGTATGTAGACTTTTAAAGTCTATATATGGTCTCAAGCAATCGACTAGACAATGGTATATACGATTCCACAATACAATCATTTCGAATGATTTCACATGATAGATGAGGATGATTGTGTGTACACCAAGAGAGATAAAGATAAGTTCATTATCTTATCTTTGTACGTGGATGATATACTTATAGCCGGAAATGATATAGAATTGTAAAACACATTAAAGAATGGTCATCATCTAACTTCGAGATGAAAGATATGGGTGAAGCTGCATATATTCTTGGGGTTAAGATCTCAAGAAATCGGTCAAAGAATTTATTATCTCTTTCACATGAGTCATATATAAAGAAAATTCTTGAACGCTTCCAAATGCAGGCTTGCAAACCCATTGATACTCCTATCACGAAAACTGAAGCTTTGAATCGTAGATTGTGTCCTAAAACTCCACAGGAAAAGGAACAAATGAAGAAAGTTCCTTATGCAAATGCAGTTGGAAGTTTAATGTACGCAATGTTGTGTACAAGACCTGATATATGTTTCGCTGTTGGAATGGTAAGTAGATACCAATCCAATCCAGGACTAGCACATTGGAAAGCAGGTTAAAAGAATATTTAGGTATCTGAGAGGGACAGCTGATTACTCATGTGTTATCAAGGAAAATTATCTGCAATTGGGAGGCTATACTGATGCTGACTGGGGAGGAGATTTAGATAAAAGAAAATCTACCTCCGGTTTTGTTTTCTTGCTAAACAATGGTGCCATTTCATGGAGCAGTAAGAAAACAATATTGTATAGCCTTATCCACAATGGAGGCTGAATTTGTGGCCTTTTCATCAGCAGTACAAGAGGCTGTGTGGTGTTGAAAATGTTCTTGGATCATTTGGGTATGTCAAATGAAGCTTCTGGTCCAGTATTAGTTAACTGTGATAGTGAGCAACGATAGCCTACACAAAAGACCCAAAATTCCATTGTAAAACGAAACATATAGATACAAATATAACTTTGTGAAAGACATAGTTGCACGAGAAGAGGTAAACATGAAGTACATTTCTACGCAAGAAATGGTAGCAGATTCATTGACCAAGCCTGTTCCTAGAGATGTCTTTGTTAGACATGTAAAAACTCAGGGATTGCGTAGATGTTAATGTGCTTACATATTATGATATGTATTTTCCCAAATAATGTTTACTAATGTTAATACTCATTGATATTTGTGTTCAATGATTACATGTTATTATGTTGATACATGTTTAAACAAATATGCTATTTGTTAGTATGAGAAGTATGTCAGACAAGTGAATGATTGGCCCTCTCACACGGGCAATCGCCTCCATTACTTTGTGTTATTGGGAGATGAGACAAATTTTAAGCTAATTATCTTAGTGATAATTTAGAGAGCTCAAGCTTGAAAATAAGTAAGTAATGTCGTTATGAGGTCACTTTCTCTATGATATGACCTAAGGTGAATAAGTTCGTTTCACCTTAGTTGTCTTAATGTCAGTTATGAGTTAGACATGTGTTTGTCTGAACTATAATCTGTACGGTATTTTATGAGACATATGCTCCATGGGAAATGAGAGAATACCGTAGCACATGTTTTCATACCATGTGTACGTTTGTGACTATTGAGGGTAATACAAGTAAAGATCTCAGTCTTGATATTGTGTGAGACCCTTGAGATTATTTCAATCTCACATTGTACCCTTTAGACTCTTGTCTGTTTCTAAAACTTAGATTTGATGATTGCTATCTTGGAATGTTACTGAAAGATCATGAGAGATTCGATCTGAAAGGACATCTCTGGAAAAGTGAATTGAATCAAAGTTGAGAGATTCGAGAAAGGAGAAAGATCATTATATGAATAATATCACATTAGCTTGTATTCACTGGTCGACCATTATGTTATTCTATGTGATCAAACATGATGTGAATACAAAATAAATATTACATTCGAAAAGAGATCGAGAGAGATTAATATGATAAATGATCGAGGATACTGCATACATAATCCACTATGGTTCTATCCATTTTTCGAGCGGCTATATATTCCTAACAGATGTATAGCATAGTGAGCTCTCGAAGTATGTGGTCGCACGGCACAATTGCAAAGTGTGAATTATTCTTGTAGAGATAATAAAAATTGTTGATCCCATCATGTGTGAGTGGGAGATGTTGGAAATTAATTGTTGGTTAATATTTGGTGTTGTTAAATAACAACAATTAGTAATAATTTCATGTTGGAAATTATTAAGTTAATATATTTGGTGTTGTTAAGTAACAACAATTAGTAATGATTTCATTACTAAGTAAATAACAAGAGTTGTTAATCAAATAATTAAGTAACAACAAGAGTTGTTAAGTGACAACAATTAGTAAAATGTTAAATGGGGAACATATGGTACACCCATGATGGTAACATTTTTGGAAGGGTTAGAGAAAGTCATTATGCATCCAAATAATGTGATTACATAGTAATCAATGCATGTATTAAATAGTAATCAATGATTAATAGTAATCCATGCATGTGAGCTAATAGTGACTTGTTTTCTTTCCTATAAATAAGACTATTTGCTTATTGAGTTAAACAATCAATTAAGTTTGATTAAGAGGTCTCTACAAGCATAAAAGGTATGCAATTGTGTTATGGTTAGTATAAATTTATTTCAATTAGCATGTAAATAAATCTAGGACTAGTAATACATGTATGGTTAGATCCTAAGATGACAAACATGTAAATATATTAGAGATTATCCTAACAAGTTTAAATCTATTTTTAATCTCTCGCTTCTTTCAAAATTTGAACCCAACACTACTTTAAAAGCGCTTATTTTATGAGGCAAATGCAAATAATTAATTAAAATGAAATCTGATCACCACCAGCCAAATATAGCTTCTTGTATATATATAAAATTATGCCCGAATATTATTAGAAATTTTAATATATTCAAACTCTCATATATTATTATATATAAAAACTGAGCAATTCATAGTTCTGAGAGTGTGCTCTCCTTAATTTAGATTGAAAATTTAATTCATACACTTAAGAAGTATTAAATGTTTTATGGACTAATCTATTTATTTGGGAGAAAAACATTAAGTCATCAAAACTGGTGTTTCATCACAAACCCATCAAACTTATCAACAACAACACCAACATGTGCAACCTCTAAAAATGGTAGCTGCACCAGGCACAACCAAGGCAACAGCCACATCCACAACCAATGAAATTTGCAGCAACAAGCTTAATGAAAAGAGTTATTAATGTTTTACTTAAAAGGAGTTATTAACGACTAATTATAAAAACTTCAATGGGATGTATGTTTCATATCTTGCTAAGTTACGAAGCTCAATCGATCGCAAATAGGAGAAGAATAATAACGTGAACGAGACTTAAAAACTTGATAAGTTATTCTAAAGAAATTATATTAAAAAAACATATTAATTACAATGTATTTAATACAAGCCCCGTGCAACGGGTCACCATCTAATTTTATTTAAAGTTTGAAAGGGATTTAATTGATATGTGTGTGTGTACGCACGCGCATATATATATAGTGAGGATCTAATGAGAGATCTTAAAAACACACTAAAAATTAAATAAATAATATGAATTTTAATGTAATGTTATTTGTCTTTTAGCATATTGAAATGTGTGTTTTCTATGACATAAGTCAATGAATCCTTCATTTTATATATTATACTAGTTTTTGCCCGTGCCTACGGCACAGTATTATAGTATTTGGCTCGTGTCTACGGCACGGTGTTACAGTATTTGCTCGTGCCTACGGTATGGTGTTACAGAATTAAATGATTTTATTTTTTAATTAAATGATGTCCGTGCCTACGACACGGCTTCTAATAGCCTAGTTTGCAAAATTAGAAGCCTTTGAATAATTTGCTCATGATGTCGATAAAGCTCATCAGAATCAATTGACAAGGGCTCAAACAATATCAATCAATCCCTCTCGTGTTCGAAGAACAAAAAAATAACTAATTATAAAGAAAAGAATGGTTGAATGCACAAAAAATATGTTAACCTTCAAAACGATCAATTATCATCATATAAAATTAAAAATAATGTTTGTACATATTTTTTGGGAAAAACTTATTCCATTGTTATCCTTATGTTTATCTAAACACAGATGATCGTACAGAGTATTGTACACATATCATTGTTGATATAAAATTAACTAGTGACCACAAGACACATAAAACCGTAGAAATCCCGCCCTGCCTCGCCCCAACAAGATGATGAACTATCTTTTATTTAACTATCTTTCATAAAACACCTTCAGTTGACAATGTAGATAGATCCACTCACAAAGCCAATGCGCCAAGAACAAATGGAGCATCATCTTGAGAATATGGGCATTGGGTATCATAACAACTGGCTTTAGTGCAAGTGAGAGTTTGTTAGAGTATATGTCCTAAAACAAGTTATGAATGTAATGATTTAAAACATAATATTTGTAAAATAGTTTATTATTTATTAATAAAAGACATTTGTTAACTACACATTATTACATCCATATTTAATGTTCAACCAGAGCAAAAGTATTTATCCAGGTCATTCTCATCCATGAGACTAGCTCATTCTGAAGAAAAGGAAAATATTGTCAAACAGTTACCACATGAAAAGATCAGCAATTTTGATATGTCCTTCTGCTGTAAGTAGTAAGTTCTCTGGCTGCCATTAAAGAAGAATTTAGCAGTTTCTATATGTAAACAAAAAAGTATTCACATGCTGAGAATATACCTTAATATCTCGATGTAACAATCCCATATTATGTATATATTCAAGAGCATCTACAACTTCTGTGGTGTAGAAGCGAGCTTCATCTTCGGATAAACGACCTTTCTGCAATCACAAATAACTAACTGTATAGTAAATACTGTACAAGTAACAAACTCTCAGTAAAAAGAAAGCATGATACTGAAACTACTGTGAAATTATTGAAAATTATTTGTTGGGACAAATCATATATACCGAACCCTGTAAAGATTTGAAACAATTTTCAATCAACTAAAAACTTTCATTATACATAAAGGGAAGTATACACTTTCATCCAAAAATGTAGAGGGAATATTTTAAAGATATGAATTTAAAAACAAAAAACAATATACACCACATTTATTCAATTTTAGAAATACCCATTTATCTTGATGAAATCAGATTATAAATTCCTGTGAGATTTCAACTGGAAATTTTCAAGACAAAGAAACCTCTCCAAAATGACACTAAAAAGGGGAGCTTTTGATACATACTCTGGTTATTTGGTCGAAAAGTTCTCCGTCTTCACAAGATTCAAGTGCCATGTCTACAAAACATAATCAAACAGACCAAATGTCTTGTGACAAACCAGTGGTACAGATAGAGATCCAAATAGAAAATACTCCAGGATGATCCAACTGATCAACCACAATGCGCTCCAACTTCACATAAGCCGTTTTATTTTCTTTGGTGATAAATTTTTTGTCCATGATCTTCAAAGCATACACAGTTCCTCTACCTTTTTTCTTTGCCCTGACAACCTAAAAGTCATAATGATATAATACTTAGAGAAAATCAATGTCAGCAAGATGTTTTATTCAGAATAAAACACGGACGCCATTAATAGAACTTCCATACATGATTCACCTAACTAAGAATATTTAGAGCAGAACTGCACACTTCAGCGCAGCAGCAGTGGAAGCTCAGAATAGCATCCAGCGCATCAATACTTAAAACAAATCAATTGAGATAAGAAAATATGACACACAAAAGATCAGAAGCTAAAACAATACTGAAACATATCAAGCATCTTCCTCGCCACCGAGTAACGGTCACTCCAGATTCAGCCATACAATATCAGAATCATCAGACAACCAAGTCACATATCTCTGTCAAAATAATTTAGTGGGTATACTCCCAAATCAGTAAATAAACCTTAGGCGCCCTTAAAAGTACCAAATCTCGTTCTTTGACATTTCAACAATTAAAAATATCCAAATTCCTTCATGATCAGTAATACTTTCTGCTAAACCAAACCGTAAAAGCTCCATCAGATACACTAACTAATCCCATTTCAGGAACCAATGATGAATTACTAAAGATGTCTACAAGGTGCTTCAATCTATTATTTTCAATTGTCAGTCATTTTTTGCAAACAATACGCAAAACCAGTTAGTGCTTCTTTATATAAACAATCAAAACCCTACAACTTAGAAGCTTCATTTAGTTCCTGATAATTAAAGATACAGGTAAGTATGGAATTTTAGAATTTCAATTTTTTTTTCCTTTTTCTATTTTCTGATCTCATAAGAACCAAAATGCAGCCCCTGATAAATTAAAACAGCTACAGAGCTCTTATAGAAGAGTATTCCATTTTCTAGGAATCAACCTGATAAAATCAAATAATTAATATTCCGTTCCAATTTAATCAATTTGCCTCAAATTTCTCAGATATCAAACCAAAAAATAATCCGAACCTCATATTTCTTCACAGAAACCTCCTTTGGTGCCAAATTCATTAAAACACAGAGCTCTCATAGAAGAGTATTTCATTTTCTAGGAAGAATAAACCTGATAAAATCAAATACTTAATATTCTGTTCCAATTTATTCAATTTGCCTCAAATTTCTCAGAAACGAAACCAAAATAATCCGAACCTCATATTTCTTCACAGAAACCTCCTTTGGTGCCAATTCATTAAAACAGCCACAGAGCTCTTATAGAAGAGTAATTCATTTTCTAGGAATCAACCTGATAAAGTCAAATACTTAATATTCCGTTCCAATTTATTCAATTTGTCTCAAATTTCTAAGAAACCAAACCAACAAATAATCCATACCTCATATTTCTTCACAGAAACCTTTTTTAGTGCCAAATTCATTAAACTATCATCTACACATATAATATCATTCAAAATCAAATAGGCTGATATTACCACATAAATTTATAGCACAAAGTATTACTGCCCAACAAATTTTTTAAAAGTTCTTAGAGAAGAAAAACATCATATAAAAATAATTAACATAGCCTTGTAGGTTTCAAAAAAAGAAAAAAAAAAAACACAACATTGACCACAATCATCCCTCCTAAAACAAAATAACTACCTCCCAACCAATGAAAAAACTAAAACAAAGCAAACATGAACTTAAAAAGACAGATAAATGAACAAACCCACCAGCCAAAAAAGTAATAATAAAATAAAAATCCCACCAAAAAGTAATGAAAAATCGAACCTTAGAATAAGAACCAACGCCATAGATATTTCCCAGCTCAAAATCCTGAATTGTGAAATTTTCCTGAGGAGCCCGAAAAGCAAAGCTCTTGGATCTCTGCACAGTGGGACAATTTGATGAATTATTGCCCTCAACTTTAAGCTTTGAATCAAAATCCTTCTACATTGCCAGCATTTCTCTGTTAACAAAAAGCTTCTCTATACATAATAAAAATCAAAACTTTATAAAAATAAAAAAAATAAAGCCAACTTTGGTCTTGGGAAGGGAGTCAATAGTCAAAGGAAACTGAAACAGAAGTGCATTTGGATCAGAAAGAGAGATGCTTTATATTCATTCTCTCTGAAAAACAAAAAAGTGAATGATTCTGTTTTCTGTTATTGTATTTATAATGTCAGAATGTGATCAGCTTTATTTATTTAAGGCTTTCCTTATTGAAAAAACAAAAACCCAGAAAGGAAAATTAATAATAAATATAAATTATCATTGTTAGTGTTAGTGTTATGAGAATGAGAATGAGGTTGATGGAGGAGAGTGAGGCATGCATGGGGATTGAAGTTGAATGATGGACATCATTTCTCGGTTAATTTGTTAACACATCACCAAATCTAAATTGGATTATTTATTGATTATTATTAATCTTTTTCAACATACTAGATACATTTAGTGAATCGTATCACCATCAAATTATATTCTCTCAGTAATAAAAATGTATTTTGCGAATCATTTCTCCAGTCAAATACTCCTCCAAATCAAGATATAAATTTCGGAAACTATTTAACTGTCACGTTTCATTAACTTTTTATAATAGGGAAAGGCTTGGAAAAAAATCTAGTAATGTAAAGCGTGGCGAAAGATTTGTGTGGGATGTGCGTACGGATAACGTGATATGTACGTTTATTAATATTTTGATATAGAAATATTAAATTCGAAATTAATCAATAAGAATGGAGAGAGAAAATTATCATATCATACATTTATAAATTTCTCTTGAGGGTCAGGGCTAAAACCCTGCAGGCTGCAATCTATCACTGTGGATTTTGGTGGTAATTCAGCAAATAATATAGGCTTTGGAAGTCACTGGCCTTGGTAACCAATTGCTCTGAAGAAATTTCACATTATTTGAATCAATACCGCCGGATCGAGAGAATTATTGTCACTTTTCATTTTCAGTCCTCGAACTTATTTGACATTTTACATTATTGAAAACTCAACAGTACAAGCAAAGCAAGTTCTGCTTTCATTGCTATTAAACTGGAAGCATACCATGAGATGACAATATTTCAAAATCGTCGAAAAAAATGCAGGCAGTTTCTATACGAATAATTTTCTCGTGTACATAGTATTTTCTAATAGCTACACCAGAAAATTACGCGATCGCAGGTCAGAAACCTACATTTGTTTTTTAATCCCTTTCAGAAAAACAAAAAACTAAAACCTGAGAAATAATATACACCTTACTGAAATACAAAAGTACTGGTAACCAAAAGTTCCCCAACACAAATGCACAAAGGGGAAACAGCTATATAAACAGGAATAACGATAATTTTACCGCGGATGAAAGAAGTAACCTGCTGTTCAGAATCTGTTTCTTCGCTATAAATCCCAACCGTCTTTCCTTCCGTTGAATTCCCACTTGCGGTCGGCCAAACTTCCATACATCTCCGCAAATTTCTTCAGGCACTCGCTTCGTTTCTGGTAGTGCACTTGTGTGTTTCGGCTAATAGCTACACCGGAAAACTTCGATGTATCTATAGCCCAGGCAGGTTTCACATATTCAACATTCTTTGATGCACTTGCATTTGCATACAAATAATTGAGTAGCACATCCTCACAGTTAAAAAACTTGTTCACGAGTTCCCTCCCTGCCTTAGCTTCATCTGACCAGTACCTATTGAAAGCAACTTGACTATCGATGAAAGCTGCCCCAGTAAGAATCATGTTATATCCTTCATGTTTTCTGGCATATTTCTCACCCCTATACTTTAATGGGCTTCCGTTGACTAGACGGGGGTAGAACCCAACTATCCTATCTGGATGTTGACGCCATACCTTAAAACCCCGTTCAATATCATCACACGTCATCATAATATCATCATCAAGCTCGAGAACTCCACGAGTCTTTATTAATGGATCCAGCTTAAATCGATTGTTCAGTGAGTTCTGTTTCTCCACTCTAATCCTCACAGGAACTGCTGAATCTAGATCACTCAACTTTGGAGGCTCCCCTTTGTTCCACACAACAACAATCTCTTTCACTGAAGAGCACCTGGAGTAATGCTTCACGTACATTTTCAAATTCCAGAGGCGTGCATCGTATGTCATAGTTAACATTGTGAACTGAGAGTAATGACCTTTCCACATGTAAGCTTCATCTGCACCATTGCCTCCAAAGATATAGTTAACCCCTGTGCACATCAGTGCAACTCCGACTACAAATATCACAGCCAGAATCAATCTTCCGATGCTGGTATTGGGTTTTATCTTGCCTTGGAGAAATGAAGCTGCTCTATTCACGCGGCTACAATACCGTCTGACCTTTGAACAAAGCCAACTTTCCCTTTCCCAGGTCGGGAAATTATCACTTCTCTTCCCCAAGTACTGAGGGCACCAGTTGAGGGGGAAGATGCACTTCACAGCACCAAGTAGCAGACCTAATAAAACAACAAGTATACCAACAGCTGCAACAGAAGCACAGCCAAGAATAAACCGCCGGACCGAATCTCCTGAAAGCACACGATCCCCATCCATGACTGCAATCCACTCACCAGAACTTAGCTGTTGCACATCAAGATGATGGTAGCGAGCATTATTCCAAGCATTTCTTCCCTTATTTGAGGCCTCAAAAACAAAGGGAACTTCAACTTCTTTGTACTCATTCTTAGTAAGAACTTCTACCTTGAAGGTACGTACTCGTCGCCCGTATGATTCGGCGCAGTCTTGACCTACACGGTAAAGATTTCCATTGTACACAAATGGCCTACCTCCATTTCGAGCCCCCAAGCTCTTGTCACCATTGTAAATAGGGTTCTTTTTGTGTGGCCTCCAAGGACCAAAAGGTGAGCTACTATACCAAATTTCTAGCTGTCCATTCTGCATGGTTCCAAAACCGCTGTGATCAGAACCAAAAAGCCAGTATTGTCCATCATGATTGATCATAAAGGGGTCAACAAGGGGCTTTTTCATAATAATCTTCTCCAGTTCCCATTGCAAAGGAAAGTTAACTGCCTTATAAAGACGAACTTCCCCTTTTGCTCTGCTCTCAGGCATCATGTATATCTGTTTAAAAAAAAGCAACAAATGAGCACTGCAGGGAACAAAACCAGATAGCCCAGTTTAGAAATTTATGTAAAGTTTTTATATGTCTGCCTTTATAGTCCATTCCACAGATATTAACAGATTGTTTAAAATCATCCTTCCTAACAATTCCAGGTTGATGTTGCGAGTCGTGCCCATTTTTTTGGCCAGATTGTATCCAAGGCACAATAATGTAAGTTGGTTAAGGATGCAGAAAAGACAGGAGTCGGTGTTTGTATAGGAAGATGATTTCTTACTTGGCCATGGTAGTCAAAGACATATGGAAAAGATAGATGCCAGTCTTCATCCAGTGCTATGCCCAATTGCTGCCACGTTGCTCCCTTATCAACACTTTTTGCAACACCAATGTCCCCCTGCATTGTGATTGAGTTCTTGGTTTCATAGAATAGGTAAATATCATTTCCCTGCATAACACCCCATGGAAAAGTGAAATGAGCATTGGTTTAACGGATGAAAATTAAGTACCTTCAAAGGTTTTTAGCGCAAAAAAAAATTAAAAATAATATTTCAAGTTTATCTACAATGGAAACGCAGCCATACACATGCACACAGAAGTACAAAGGCGCATATATACGTACTTGTGTGTTCTCTCTATATGTGCCTAGATGTGTTTACTTCAAACATGTGATTACTTATACTGTATCAACGTTAATAATAATGCAATTAAGGGGAAAAACATATCACTCAACATATTCCAATGTTTCACTTATCACTTGCGGTTCTAACTAATTGCCATGTAATTACTGCTAAACTGCAATCCCTGTATCCTTCTAACGTGTATATATATTGAAGGGTGAAAGTAAAAGTAGCAGAGCTTCTAGGGAGCATCTTCCCACTTAAGGTACATTAATATTTACAAGAAATGTTTTCTTTTAAATTTGCTGCACTGGAAGCTATTAACATGAGGAACACTCTAGCTCGATTTCTAAAGAACACATGTCACATTTTACAAAATCTCCAGCCCATTTTATGCACTAGTTAATATTGAGCCATCCGTTGGATACTTAGAATAACTTTCCATACACATCCCTATCCAGTATGGTCCAGAAGCCAAAAACTTTGCTGCAGATAAAGCATGACAAATTAATAAGGACAGAGTGTCCAAGACAGCACCACAATTAAAAAATACTGCCACGACAGGCTAATGTCAAAGAGTAAACATTAAAGTTATGCATTACTTATCCAAAGTCCAGATTATTCCCTTGAGTTCCTGACATCACATCCTAAAGTCACTTGGTATAGTTACTGCATCTAAACCAAGCAGCCAACTGGCTCTTACTCTTAGTGTTTGTAGATGCAAGCACAAATGGTGTCTCAAAATCATGTTTTTATCATTTAAGGAAAGACGGGAACACATACACATTTACTAGAATGGTCAAACAGGATTATACTTGTAAAAACACATGGTCCTATACTACACCAAAGCCTCAATCAGGATCAAAACATCTCATAAGGTGACCGAGATTATAGCTCAATCCCTTTGTTCCGGACTTGGTGGTTTCTCGTTATCCCCTCTCTTCTGCAGTGTGATTTCTAATTCATAAAATAGGCATAGCCCCACTGCAGAATTTGTTTATTCAAAAATCCCTTGCCTCTGCAACTTCAAAAGTACCAAAATAACCACAAGTCGCAATCTAACGATAATAGAAAATTACTCTAGGAGACACTGATAACTTCTTAAAATACACAAAAAATCCAAATTTCTTGATTTCCTCATAAAAGTCAAATGTTCACTAGCCCTTGAACACTTACCAACTTTGGTCAACTTAATTACATGTATGATGGACATTCAATCTAAGAAGTTGACCACATAAAACAAGAAAATATATACTTTAACAACTTTTTAAAAAAACAAAGAACAAGTTAAATAAAATAATACCTGAACATAGAAGAAAGGATCAGCAACAAAATTACTAGGAAACCCAGCAGCAGAAACTGAAGCACATGTCATAATTGGGTTAGCCACTGGCCATGCCGCACTATCATCCCTCCATACATTCGCCTGCACCGAATATAACTCACCCATCAAAATTCAAAACAACTAAAACTCAAAACAACAAAAAAATTACCCAGATAACAAAACCCCCCAAAAAATTCAACCTTTACCACCATATTCACCAAAAAAGGAAAAAAAAAAACGAAAGAAAAAATACTGCAAAATTAATAAAATTGAAAAAAGATAAAACAAAGGATGAAGAAGCTTACAGATTCTATAGGCTTAAGAGAGAAAGGAGAGCTGCCAAAGAAGACACCAATGGACCAAGAACCTTCACTGTCTTCTTGACAACCAAACGAAGACATACCAGCACTCAAATAAGGCTTCTTGAAGGCAAGCCATCCGTACAAGAACCCCACAAAACCGTACACAACAAAACACCAAACGATAAAAACATAACCCGAAGATGACAGCATAGACCTCCGGCCGCTGCCGCCGCCGCCGCCACCACCACTCTTTAAACTCGGATTATTTTTTGCAACATGTTGCTGGTGTTGTTGTTGCTGCGGCCACCTCCATTTACACCAACAGCTGTTACAGCTGCTGCTGCTGCTCGTTGTCGTACCATCCCCTCCGCCTACGCCGCCGCCTCCGCCGCTACCATGACCGTTAAGTTGACCGGAACCCATTATCAAGATCACAACTTTACCGCATTTCCTGGTCTTCACCAGTTTTTAAAATCTGGGTTGTCTTTCTTTTCCCTCAATTGTTACGTTTCTCCTCCGTTTTCTTCGGTTTTTCTTTTTTCTTTTATTTCCTCGTCGCCGTCGTGAAGGTTGACGAGCAAAAATTTCACTTTTTTCAATTGTCCTCTCTCTCTCTCTCTCTCTCTCTCTCTCTCTCTCTCCTCTTTGTTTCTCTCTGGCTTTTTTGCTTCTGGGTTGTATTTATATTTTGCCTTTGTACACGGGTTTCTGAGTTTCTTCTTGATCGTGAGCCTCCGCCCTGAGAATTTGAGAGACAAAAAATAAGGAACCCTCTTTGAATTTGTATTGTATTGTGGATCCTCTTTTTTTTTTTTAATTTTTAAATAATTTAATTAATCGCGAGTTCATTCAATCGTCAAGCACGCGCCCGCGTAGGGTGTTTATATTTACTCGCTTTTCATGGCGGCCAAGTGTAATTTCGTCGTCTGACTTTTACACGTGGGAGATTTCTGTTGGATGTACAAAATGACGTCAGCTGAGAGTATTCAAATTGGTTTTTTTTTGTCCGAATTCTGCAGAAGGTAAGGAGGAGGACCCCCGTGAGAGTACATTTTTCTCCCTTGATAAATGTTTTTTGTTTTCTAACGAAAATGGTGTTTTTTAAAATTTATTATAATAAATTATTAAAAATAATTATGGACAAACTCTTAGTTAATTATTATCTTAATTTTTTTAGATTCTTTCTATTTAATTTTAAATTTCATCCTAAACTGATTTTAAATATAATTATGAAAAATATTGGTTTATCTCTTTGGACATGTCCGAAAAGCAAATATATCGGATAAATTATCATAATTATGAATCTAAAAGAATCTGATATATTTTATAATGGAGTCTATTTCAATATGTTTAGGATTGTTAGATTTTGATCCAACAGCCCAAATTCGATGAGATATATTTTTATTTATTTCGGAAATTTGTGTATTATATTTGGCGCTTTAATTTCATTATAAAAACTTTGCTACACTTAACGAGCCCTTATCCTAACAATTTTTCGACGTGCCTTAGAGGTCAAGTCAATTTTATCTTCTCTCATTAAAAACTAAATTAAAAAAAATGATATACAATACAAAATAAATAATTTTGAAGTTAAGAACCTGAGCAAGAATCCTTGCACTGATTACAAGAAAATACAAAATGGATTGGCATGCTATTATTATTAATTTTTTTTATATTTTTTATGCTTTCGATTTTGGCCTCAATTTTAAATAATAATAGAAATATTATTATTATTTATTGTGCCCGAAATTTGACACAAATACTATTCGATAACATGATCAGATCAAACGATCCAAAAAACAGGCAATTTCCTTCTAAGTCGAATGTTTTTCGTTTTGATCATTTTAATATATTAGATTCCAAATTCCTTTCTTTCTCACGACATCGACATTTTATAATTGTGATTGTAATTGAAAAATATGATTAAAAAACTTATATATGATTAATATTATAATTGAATTGTGTCATTGAATATTACTGTAGTTATATAATTGTGACTATGCATATGAATGTTACGAACTTTGTGGAAGTTTTAATTTAAAAAGGTTTCTTAATAAAACTTTTAACTTATGAAATTAAGAGTCATTATTGACCTTTTTTCTGTCAAAATATATCGACAATAATACTTATTTTAAAATTTTTGAATTGTAAATATGTTGACAAAAGAAGAAATGTTACCCTGAAGCGAAATTGCCCTAGAAAAAAAGAGTAAATGGCGAAGGCAAGAAGGGCGACGAATAGAAGAGTGATCAGAGTAATCACTGGATAAAACAGCAATTAGAGCGACAAAAACTCAGAACGACCGAAGCAGCGATCAGAACGAGAACACGCGATGCAATTGATCCCACGACTACAGCAGTTAAGCAGTTCTCCCTCCACGATCAAGCAGTTGAGACGCACAGCTCAACGGTTGAAGACATGATCCAACAGTTGCAGGGAGTTACTGGAACTGCCCAAGCGGTTTACAAGCTTCACTATAAAAGCTCACTCGTACAAAGAGAAAAAGCCCCGATCAAATGAAGACTCAAACGAGCATATTTTTTATTTCTTAGCTTTGTAACTTTTAGGACTGTAATTTGTGTGCTTGCGCCCCTTGGAGGCTTATTCACTTAATCAAACACTCATTGCTGGGACTTTGTCTCAGGAGGTTTGAACCTTACATGTTTCTCTTTCTTCTTCGCGCATAAAAATCGCGCAAACAGTTTTTTGGCGACCACAGTGTGAGACTTGGTGTAAGAAGTGGAGATGCCTCCAAAAAGAAACACTCAAACTGGCTCAAGTACGGAGGAAGGAGGACCGGAGCAAACCAACAAGCCACACGTTCCAGCCGTAGTGGGTCACTTCGAGGGTCTGACGGACGCTAGTCGATACGAACCTATGCGAGAGCTCAGCCCTAATACGGTCCGCGCGTTGTTCGGTGAATTCACACAGGATGTTGTCGAACAGGTTAGGCTTCAAAATGCTCACGTCATAGATAAATTTGTCTCGACTAGCAATTCACATTATGAAAACATGGCCAAACACCTAAGTTCATTAAATGAATTAATGGCCAAATGTGTAAACGGTGGGACAGCACTGCCGTGGACTACGCCCCTCCCTGCACCGAGCAGTCAGGAGGCTGGTCCGAGTAGTGTTCCTCCGCTAGGAGTCAACATCCCTACGGTTTCCAGGGGAGGAACAGGTCTTGGGGACAATGGCCTGCATTCAGGGCCAAATCTACACCAAGGGCCGAATATGGCACAACACGAAGTGGTGTTGCCCCAAAGTGTCCAGGTTTCTCAGGGACAGAATCATGATTATGTCCCACTTGTGAGAGGACCACAACCGCCACCCATAGCGATGTCATTCAATGGCAATGAAATGTTGAGAGAACAGATGACCGAAATTCTTCAAAACCAATTCGGTCTGGGAGTACGGCCAATTCGGCCGAGGTATCGGAAGCCATATCCAGATTGGATCGATGTGGCGTATCTGTGGCCTAGGAATTACAAAATACCTGATTTTTCCCTGTTTACAGGATCTGGGGAAGTTTCCACTATGGAACACATAAGGCGATTTACCCTTCAGTGTGGAGAATCAACTGATTTTCATAAGTTGAGGTTATTCCACGGCTCACTGTCAGGAGTGGCTTTCTCCTGGTATATCAGCTTGTCGGCTAACTCAGTAGAAAATTGGCAACAAATGGAACAGTTATTTCATGTGCAATTCTACAAGGCCGAATCTGAAGTGGCCCTGGCCGATCTGGCAAATCTGAGACAGTTACCAGGAGAATGAGCCGAGACATTCTTACAGAGGTTGAAAGTGGCTCGATGCCGATGTTACGTGCCTTTGTCAGAAAATGAATTCGTGAGAATCGCTCAAAGCTGTCTCAATTTCGACCTGAAAAAGAAATTTCAAGATCGTGAATTTTGGGACCTCCATTAACTCATCACTAGTGTGGTGCGTTATGAACGATTACTAAGGGAGGAAGAGCAAATGAAAAATTCTAACAAAGGGACGTATTACAGGAACATCGATTATGAAGTAGGCGAAATGGACATCGAATCGGCCGACTTGTGTTTGGCCGAATTGGTTAAAGGGAAGCCGTACGTTTGTAAGGCGTGGGCCGAACCCCTAGCCAAAGAAAAAAATGATAAAAAGAGTAGATACTTCTCTTTTGACATCACAAAAGTCGATGTCATATTCGATCAGTTATATAAGGACAAACAGAGTAGCTTGAACGATCACCACATGTTGCCAAGCGCCGAGCAAATCGGCGGGAAAAAATATTGTAAGTGGCATAATGCGTGGTCCCATTACACTAATAACTGTCTTGTTTTTCGGAATATTTTGCAGAATGCTAAAGAATCTGGACGAATAACGTTCGAAAAAAAGATGGCAGTGGACGACAACCCGTTTCCAAAGCCAGTGGAATTAAACATGATCAACTCGGATCTTACCAAATTGAATTTTCCAAAATTCAAGTTTGTCCTAGATAAAGAACATGATGGTCATCGTCCAAGCGCTCTGGAAATGATTAAAGCACCCCAAGAACGGGAGGATCAACAAAACCTTTGTGTACGGTGCAAGAACAATATGGAATGGATGAGAGAGTTGGAGAATACCCGTGAAAGGCCTGTAAAGAAAGAGCCAATAACATGGCAGCCACAGACCTTTGCACCAAGGTTCTACGGTGAGAATTCGAACTTCGTCCAAAATGTGAGGACGTTTAGGCCGAAGATTCATCGGCCCAATGTATGGCATTCGTACCGCAGGCCGTGTTCGAGGCAGCGTCCAGAAAGAAATTACCCTCATGTGGATGAAATGACAAGGACGCAACTGAGGCGACACCAGCGAAATTATGGCCGTATGATGCGCCAGCGAGGTGAAGTGAGGGTCGCCGCAGATCGCAATGCCTATGCAGGAAAGAAACCAGATGAAAATAGTAAAGAGAATGAAGACCGATGAGGGACAACGACTGACTGCGAGAAGCTTGCCAGGTTTGATAGACGAAAGCGAGACGAAACAGACGATGAAGAGTCCCCTATAGTCATTCAGTTCGGTAGTATGCCACCAGTTGTGGCTAATCATCACTTGTTGTCCGAGAAATTGAAGGGGGACAACAGTGGAGGGTCTGGAAATAACGAAGATGTTTATGATGGTGATGAAACCGAATTTGCGGCACTCTCAATAATGGATAGAGAGGTATCAGACGAAGAAACAACAGACATAGAAGAAGAAATAGACATCAGGACAGAAGCACGAAGAAGGGGAATATCATAGAATCGGCTTCTCAAAGAATTGTATGAGGTCGACAACACTGCAGTCGGAACGTTAGGAGAGGACTTGGGACGATCTCCATACCTTGTCCTGTATGGGACGCCAAAAATAAAACGGACCGTTACCAAAGTAGAAAAGTGAAGAATGACTGTCAATAATGTCTCTCACAATACACCAGTCACGTTACCACCTTCTGGATGTGACAAGGGAGGAGAAATGCCTCGGGCCAACAACGAGAGTGAAGAGATAGGTCTATCAGGGAAGCTGATATTCCCAAAACCACCACCGCAGATGACCAAGAACTTGATGCCGTTGTATGTGAAAGCAAAATCCAATTGGATACTCATCACCAAAGTATTGATTGTGTTGACAAAAGAAGAAATGTCACCCTGGAGCGAAATCGCCCTAGAACGAAGGAGTAAAGGGCGAAAGCAAGAAGGGCGACGAAGGGAAGAGCGAACAGAATAATCACTGGATAAAATAGCAATTAGAGCGAAAAAAAACTCAGAACGACCGAAGCAGCGATCAGAACGAGAACACGCGATGCAATTGATCCCACGACCACATCAGTTAAGCAGTTCTCCCTCCACGATCAAGAAGTTGAGACACACAGCTCAACGGTTGAAGACATGATCCAACAGTTGCAGGGAGTTACTGGAACTGCCCAAGCGGTTTACAAGCTTCACTATAAAAGTTCACTCGTACAAAGAGAAAAACCCCCGATCAAATGAAGACTCAAACGAGCATATTTTTTATTTATTAGCTTTGTAATTTTTAGGACTGTAATTTTGTGATTGCGCCCCTTGGAGGCTTATTCACTTAATCAAACACTCATTGCTGTGACTTTGTCTCAGGAGGTTTGAACCTTACACGTTTCTCTTTCTTCTTTGCGCATAAAAATCACGCAAACAAAATCAATAATATGTAATTCTTTTTCTTGAAACTTAAGTGAATGTGTTGTCATTGTAATTGAAAAATATGATTAAAATTTTTATGTATGATTAATATTATAATTGAACTGTGTCTTCAAATTTTACTGTGGTTGTATAATTGTAACTATGCATATGAATGTTACGAACCTAGTGGAAGTTCTAATTTAAAAAAAATTTCTTAATAAAAATTTTAACTGTCGATAATATGTAATTCTTTTTCTTGAAACTCTTTATATTTTAGAAGATATTTAGTTTTTAAATTGAAAATTATGAGAAAAAGTCCAATTTTGGCTTTGCACATTCACTTTAGTTTCTTATTATTATTTTTTAGTAGCAAACTTTATTTTTTTTTCATTTTGTTAGACATATTTAGGTCATTTGATATATAAGTTACTAAACATGAAGAATTTTTTGTACTTTGATAGTTTGGAGAACTTGCATTGTGAAATCTAGTTTATATGTGTGTATGACAATTTCTTAAAATAATATTTGCTCACAATATGTGTTGTAATAGTTGTAGGATAAATATACTCTAGGATACAACGAAACTTGGAGATGCAACACAACACTTGTTGAATCTCTACTTGATAACTTGTTATGTGAAAAATACTTTATATGAGATTTTCCTACAAAAGACATATTTTTACTAATGTTTTTCTAAATCTGTGTCTTATTGTCGCGCCAATGACAAGCCATTGTTGCAATATTATGCACGTGTTTCATATTATCGCGACAATGACTATTCATTGGCGCGACAATATAAGCCAGAGAGCTCTTTTGTATCATCGTTTCATTGTCACGCCAATGAGTAACTAATGTCGCTACAATATTGATCAAAATACATCTTTATGTCTCTGTCTCTCATTATCGCGTTAATAATTACCCATTGTTGCGACAATGTAAGATAAAATGAATTTTTCATTTCAGATGACATGAAATCAGTTAGGTCGATCCTTGATACGTCAACATATGACAATAACCGAACCAACATATCATACCATATAACAACTTACATTAATAAATGTCCAAATTTTACTTTGCACATTCACTTTAGTTTCTTCTTATTATTATTTTTAGTAGCAAATTTTATTATTATTATTTTTTTTTCATTTAGGTCATTTGATAAATAAGTGACTAAATAAGAAGAATTTTCTATACTTTGACTGTTTAAGGAACTTACAGTGGGGAATCTAGTTTTGAGGCGTGTATGATAATTTCTTAAAGCAATATTTGCCCACACTATGTGTTGTAATAGTTGTAGGATAAATACACCATAGGATACAACAAAACTTAGAGATGCAATACAACACTTGTTGAATCTCTAATTAAGAACTTGTTATGTGAAAAATGTTATATATAATGAATCATTTTTGTGCTCTCTATATAGGCAACCAATATTTGCCTCCAAAAGACATAATTTGTAGTCATGTTTTTCTGAACTAGTGTCTCATTGTCGCGACAATGGAACATGCTTCATATTATCGTGATAATGACTACTCATTGGCGCGACAATATAAGTCAGAGAGCTTTTTTGTATCGGTGTCTCATTGTCGCGCTAATGAATAACTAACGTTACGACAATATTAGTCAGAATGCATCTTTATGTCCCTGTCTCTCATTGTCGTGATAATGTAAGGCATAATGTCCTTTTCGTTTCAGACGACACGAAATCAGTTAGATCGATTCCTGATACGTCAGCGTAAGGCGATAACCGAACCAACATATCATATCATATAACATCTTATATTGATAAATTAACTATTGAATTCATATCGATTTATATCCAAATTCAACAACATTGACTGAATTGGAAGAACCCTTATTAAAAAAACATAATTTATCAACTGTATCAATCAAAATATATAAACCTGATCCAAATTTATACCCAGATATATGAGGGGGGGAAATCAAATTTCACATTAAGTAGAAAAAAAAATTGGGCTCTTAACCACAAGAATTTCACAATTCAACCTCAAGAAATATATTAAATAAAAAAAAATTATTAAAAAAATGTGACTGCTTATTTATTTATTTTGAATATTATATTATAAAACTAATCTTTAATCAATATTGGCTATTCGTCGCATATGCTTGAAGTAATTTTTAAGCAATTTTATTTAATTGACCATATGAATTTGAATCATGTGAATGCAAGAGATAAGAATTGATTTATGCTTTGTCTACTCTCTTATATTTAAATAAATGGCTATTATATTCAAACCATAATAGTATTAGCTATTTAGGTAAGTTTATTGAATATATTAAAATAAACATCTCCAAATTTACCTGTTTGGGATATAATTTTTAATCTTAAAATGTGAAAAGTAAGAAGAAAATAAAGAATTAGAGATCAATTGTTTGGTAGGGTTGGGGGCATTAAATTGATGGGGTTGAATTTAGGTTTAAATTTACATTAAACGGGGCCATGTGTGTTTAAATGATATATGGAAATTAGGGATGTACACGGTTCGGTCCGATTCGGTATGATTATAAAAAAAAATTATAATTACTACATGGTTTTTTATTAAAAAATTATAATTATTTTTAATTATCGGTTTGGTTCGGTACAATTCAATTTTTTAATTTCTTAATAATAACATTCACTAAATCTAATATTTAGTTAAATTTTGGTATACTGTAACTCTTATAATCATCATAACTATACAAATAATTTTTTTTTGCATAAGATATAATTATCATTTAAATTATTTGAAATGTAGGAAAATAAAAAGAATAATTACCAAAGTAAAATTTTATAAATATTTCATGAAATTAATTATCATTAACACTACATAAATTAAATAAAATAACATATATAATTATAAAATAACAATATGACTAGATTTTAAAAAATTCAATAAATTAAATTATTCAATTAATTCGGTCTGATTTGGTTTTTAGTTAAAAAATTATTATAATTCGGTTCGGTTTGATTTTTTAATTAAAATATCAAATAATTATTTTTGAAAATAATTTTTTTTTTACTTCAATTTGATTTTTTCCAAATTACTTCGATTTTTCAATTTTAATTATTTTTTTATTCACCCGTGATGGAAATTATTTTTAAACATCTCTTAATACTAATGGAACAAATCTAATGTGTGATTATATATATATATTAAAAGAATAATAGAAATAAGAGCTATAATTGGTGGGGTCATTTAATGGATGGGTTATATTTGGGTACAAGTCCTTATGATTAATACTGCAATAGCTCACTCACCCAAGTCATCACTTTCTAGAATATGACCCAGTTGGGTCCATTCTCTCACCTAGGGTTTTAAACTTGTTGTTTGTTTCCATTGAAAGTCTACAATTCCAAAGTCCACTTTCATCATCTAAAAATAAATTCAAAATCAAAATCAAACAAACTACCATCATTCACTAGATCCTAGAAGATGTATAATAAATTTCTTGCAGATAAACTATTAACAATGAAATCTTTTTTTTAATCTTGGAAATTCAGTCGCCAAATCATCCATTACGGGTTTAAGCGGAGTAGGTAAAACCCGCAGTTGTCTCAAGCTCTTATAAGAAACACACTCTCTGAATTCGAACCCAAATTCTCAATGTGAGATTCTGAACCCTACAACACCAAACCACACCACTTGGGGATATTAACAATGAAATCATCCATTCATAATCAGTAAAATACAGTTATGATTTTAATCTCAAATAACGTTTCAAATTTTATCATATTTAAATTTTCGGTAGTTACTTCCTTAGATTTAGGGGAAAAATATATCATACTCCTATATAATAACCAGTGTTATCATAAAGATCAACTAATCAATGTTGTACTATATGTATAATGAAGTGTTTTATTTATATTATGTAAGAGTTATGTAGAAGATATGTAAGAGTATTGTTGGAGAAAATCTTTTTACTCGACTCCTTAAATTAAAAATAATATTATTTTTGGGTAAACATAAAGAGCCTGTTGGAGATGCTATAAGAGCATATTTAACCGGTCGCCAAATGTTATTGAGATACATTAACAATAATGGTTTCAAAATATATATATATATTTTTTTTGAATTGTTGAAAACTCTGCCGATAAATCATCACTTCTGGGTTTAAGCGAAGTAGATAAAAGTCCTGATTATCTCAGACTCTTATAAGAAACCCACTCACTGATTTCAAAGTACATATTAATTGATATTCTTAAAAAAAATTCACTTCTCTCTTCGATGATTATGAGTATCTTATCTTTCTTATATTAATAACTTATCTTGCATGTTCAATACAACTTTGAGTATTGAACATACAATTTTGAGTATTGAACATGCAATTTTGAACATTAAACATGCAAATTGTATCATTAAATATGAAATTTTTTAAAACATGAAATCAGTTGCATATTTATTGGTAGAAGTTGCATGTTTAATACTCAAACTTGCATTGAACATGCAACTTTGAACCCAAGGGTATTTGATACCATTGGGTATCATAGCATTAGCCTAATATATTATAAATTTATATATCACAATATCATCATTACCTATAATTATTTATATATTAAAATAATATAATCAAATAGTAATCCAAAATTTCAATTATTAAAATAATATAAACATATTTTTATTTGAAAATTTTATTGGAACTGCTCTAATTCTTAAATAGTATTTGGATAAGTTGTGAATCATCAATTTGGATTGTTTTATAATATTATGTTTGTTAAAAAATGTTGATAACTGACATAAAGATCAGCAAATTGGCCATGTTGATATATTAATACATGAAAATATGATGTTAAAAACAATTATTTAATCTAGATCTAGGTTTAATGTTTGACTTTATGTTGGTTCTTCACCTATAAATCACTCATTTAACTCATATTGATTTCTATAAAATGAAACAAGTGTATTCTATAACACATTATGAATATATATATATATATATATATATATATATATATATATAGGATGGTGTGAACTAGAGAATCTTCCACATGGATTTCAAAATAACAAAATAAATAAATAAATAAAAGTTTTAAAATTTGATGTGGGGAAGGTTTCCTTTGTGGGTTGCAACTGGGGAGCAGCCAACCCTAAAGATAACAATTCCATTCGGATCCGAAAGATTAGGGAGGATCCGAGTTTGTAATATATTTTTGTGGATTCAGGTCTTGATTTTAAAGACACGTACGGGTCCGGATCGGGATATGAGTTCACATAATTCTGAATCCAGGTATCCGGATCCGATTAATTTTAAAAAATAAATAATATAATTTATGATATTTTAAGAAGTTATTTGGTAGTTTTTACATGGATCCGATTAGTTTTAATTATATTTTAATGAATTTTAGTTTTTGTATATTTTAGTGAATTTCAATTTGTGATAATTTAGGATTTTCCATGATGTTAATTAATAAATTTAAAATTTTATTATTTTCATATTGGTCTCGGATCTGAATCCGGATATACCCGGACCCGCACCGAGTATACACGGGTCCGAATCCAGATAATTTTTCCTGGACTCGGGAAGTAAAGTTCATTTCTGAATCCGGATCCGAATCCGGGTCCAGATTTTGCCATCCCTAGCCAACTCCAATTCAACTTTTTAGAGCATAACAACTTTGAATGTGAAGTATTCTCTCATAGAATAATAATTCAACATTATTCAAATTTCGTACACAAATGTATCCATTATTTAATCCAAATTGCTTATTGTTTGGGATTAAAAGATGTTTGAATAATTCATATAATTTCATCATATGTAGCAAATTTGAAGGATCATTGTCCCTCTTTTTTAACAGTAATTTTTTGGAATCATTGTTGTATTAATGACATAATACCACCAATCAATAAATATATAACACGTGAAGTTGTATTAAATATAATTACCTTTTATTTAGTTATTTTTTAGTATTTTAACACGCATGACAAAATAATATTTGATTGTTACATAAATAACGTGGTATCACCGTTGCATAGCAGAATTTTTCATTATTCATTAATAACAATATAAAAATTGATTTATTTTAAAAAAAATTATTTATAAGTATATTCAATCTGTTATGTGCTAGTCAATCGGATCTAAGAGGTTGTAATAAAAATCAAAATTATACAAATTATTTTCAAGTGTTTATTTTGTTTTTTGTTTTTATTTTCTTACTAGAATAAGTTATTATATATCAAGTTGTATTATTTTATTTCAAAGATAGTCCTTTGAAAATACATTTAAAAATATACAACCCACATCCATGTGATTCACCTACTAAATTTGTTGATTGCATTAATTGAATATTTTTTTTCTTTAATTATTTTATTATAATGTTCAAACAAAGTGTGCTTGTGGCTTTGAATCAATGGCTGCTTTTTATTTTATTTTATTTTATTTTTTCCATTTCCTTAACGATGAAAAAGTTTGACTAGAGCCATGAAGAAAATTTTGAAACGACTATGGAGGCAGCTCCCATAGAAGTCTCTTCACTCTTCTAGAAACACATGATAACATATGGGGATAATGACTTCCAATTACGCTATAGATTTTCGTGCTTATAATTTCAAAAATATAAATTTTAGTTTTTGCGATTTTAGAAAAATATAAATTTTTAATATTTATTGTTGAGTAAGTTTTTATTTAATTTTGAAATAAATTTTTATTATTTTTGAGCAAATTTTTGATTATTCATCATTATTTAATATTAATCGGATGAAAAATGACTCGAAACTTCAAGAAAAATATTTAATATAAGGGATTAAAGTTTATATTTTTAAAATTATATGAAGTAAAATATGGTTATAGTAAAATTTATAAGATAATTGAATGTTATTTTTTTGGTCATGGATGTTTTTTCATTGATACCCTCTTTGAACAATTATCTATTTGTTCTTTTCTTTTTATCCAAGATGATGATGTGAGAGAGACACAACACAATGAGACATAAATGGATGGATGCAAAAGGGATAAACCACTTAGAGCTAGAGACAAAGTGTTTTTGTTTTTGTTTTTCAAACAATTATGAATTATCAACATGATTTTTTAAATAATAATTTTATGGGAATATTTTTTTCGGATATTATAATGATATTCATGTTTCAATCAGTTGTACATTCTATTTTCTTTCTACGTAATGTAATCTCAATCAAAATTTTTTTAACAGGATTACAATTTCTTCATAATCATTACTATCTTAATTCAGCTCAAGGAGCAGATATTCACATTTTTTTAAAATTTAAACCGATAATCGCTATATTTGTTGATTTTGATTTTGATTTTATCAGTATTATACAATTGCCAATAACTAATTCATGTCTGAATTAAAAAAAACAAAACAAAGAACAAATACAGACACGTACCAAAAAATATAACTACTCTCATAATCACAGCCCTTTGAAAAAATTTTGATTTAGTTTTAATGTGATGATAAAGGTCCCCAATGGCGTGGTTTGGTGGTGCATAATTTATGGTCTGATTTTTAGATTATAGTTCTGTTGACGGCTGATTTTGGTCTCAAGGGCAATAAGGGTTTTTTACTCCCGAGATAATCCTCCTCCAACTGTGAATTTGTTTTGTTTATGGGAAACCAAAAATAAATTTGGTAAAAGATAAGTAAATTCACTAATCAACAAAGAGATTTAACGTGGTTCGGCGGATCAGATCCAACCTACATCCACGGGCACAAAACGGACGATATTTTATTACCGAAATATGTTTCTCTGATCTGTTTTGTGTTTACAAGTCTATTTCTCTCTGGTTCTCTTCTCAACTCTCAACTCTCAACTTTTTTTTCTCTGCCTTACAAGCACGCTTTCCCCTCCTATTTATAATAGCAAAAAAACAGTTTTCATTTTCCCATAAGAATTCATAGTTGAAACGACATTCACTTCCTTTATCCTATTAGGACACTGACTTGTCAATTTTTCCACATGAAAGTAGGTAACTTATCTTCTTATCCGTAAAAATAGGATGTCTTATCTTTTGGAGCATATCTCGCCATTTTCTCGGTCTTCATGAGGTCGGTCACGATGGTCTTTTGAACTGAGAATGCTGCTATCGATCTGATAATGCTCGTTCATCCGATCTTAAGTGGTCGGTTTATCGATCGTAAAGTGCTCGGCCCCTCACTCATGTGGTCAGGTCGGTATTAATGATCCTGACCAAGAAGGAAATTACCTTTTTACCTCTGTCGTACTGCTTAGATATCATAGGACCTGAAAATACCATCATCATATGTCTCATAGTTCTCGGTTCCAACGAGTTATACAAGTTGGTGCCGGGAACTATATAAAAAGAACAATACTCCTGACGGACTGATGGCTGACTTTTTTTTTTTTTTTTACATGTTTCTATTCCAATTTTTATTTTTCATAACCTGCTCCGAATAATCTCCTGCAAACGATCTCTCGAGGCCTGGCCATGAGGGGACAACCCGAGCCGGAAATTAGATCATGCGGTGGGACGTAACCGACCCCGAGCTGGGAGAAACACTTGGCTCTGGGGGAATATTACGTCCCCAGTCCAAGGAGACAGACTCAGTGAGACGTAACCCGACCTCGAGCTGAGAAAAACACTTGGCTTCTGGGAATGTTACGTCCCCAGCCAAAGAGACAGACTCGGTGGGACATAATCCGACCCCGAGCTGAGAGAAACATTTGGCCCTGGGGGAATGTTACGTCCCCAGTCCAAAGAGACAGACTCGGTGGGATGTAACCCGACCCCGAGCTGAGAGAAACACTTGGCCCTGGGGGAATGTTACGTCCCCAGTCCAAAGAGACAGACTCAGTGGAACGTAACCGACCCCGAGCTGAGAGAAACCATAATGGCCTCCTCGGCGGAGCGAAATCCAGCCCCGAGCCGAATAACCAAGTGGCCTCGACGGAACGAAATCCAACCTCGAGCCGGATAACCAAGTGGCACACAGAGGCCTCTGCGGAACAAATCCAGCCCCGAGCCTACACCACGAAACCTCGACGGAACGAATCCAGCCCCGAGCCGGTGGCACACAGAGGCCTCGGCGGGACAAACCCAGCCCCGGTGGCACACAGAGGCCTCAAAATATTTAATATAAGGGATTAAAATTTATATTTTAAAATTATATGAACTAAAATATCGTTATAGTAAAATTTATAAGATAATTGAATGTTATTTTTTTGGTCATGGATGTTTTTTCATTGATACCCTCTTTGACAATTATCTATTTGTTATTTTCTTTTTATCCAGGATGATGATATGAGAGAGACACAACACAATGAGACATAAATGGATGGATGCAAAAGGGATAAACCACTTAGAGCTAGAGACAAAGTGTTTTTGTTTTTGTTTTTGTTTTTGTTTTTTTGTTTTTCAAACAATTATGAATTATCAACATGATTTTTTAAATAATAATTTTATGGGAATATTTTTTCGGACATTATAATGATATTCATGTTTCAATCCGTTATACATTCTATTCTCTTTTGTAATCTCAATCAAATTTTTTTTAACAGCATTACAATTTCTTCATAATCATAACTATCTTAATTCAGCTCAAGGAGCAGATATTCACATTTTTTTTTAAAATTTAAACCGATAATCGCTATATTTGTTGATTTTGATTTTGATTTTATCAGTATTATACAATTGCCAATAACTAATTCATGTCTGAATTAAAAAAACAAAACAAAGAACAAATACAGACACGTACCAAAAAATATAACTCTCTCATAATCACAGCCCTTTGAAAAATTCTTGATTTAGTTTTAATGTGATGATAAAGGTCTCAATGGCATGGTTTGGTGGTGCATGGTTTATGGTCTGATTTTTAGATTATAGTTCGAATCTAGATAGTGCGTTTCTTGTAAGAATATGTGGCATCATAGGGTTTTATTTGCTCCGCTTAAATCCGAAAGTGGTGGTTTGGCGTTGAGGTTTCCAAAAAAAAAGCGATGATAAAGAAGTCCCCAAGGGGCTTGACTTGGTGGTGTAGGGCTCAGGATCTGGCCTCCAGGTTATGGGTTCGAATCCATGAGATGTGTTTCCTGTAAAAACCTGGAGACAATTGAAGATTTTACATTCTCCACTTAAATCCGGATCGGGTGATTTTATGGCGGGGTTTCCAACATTAATCAACATCACTAATTAAAGTATTCATCTATATAAATTATGTGGTCCAAAATAGACTTTTAATATAAGCAATTTTATTTGTGAATTATGAGCATTAGTAATTGGCTATATATATATATATATATATATATTAGGCAACGGCTCGAGGATCCGGGCTCAGTTAAGACCCCATTTAATGTATATAAAATATTTTTTATGTTGAATATAAAAAAACTCAAAATAATTTTTTTTTTTTTTTTTTTTTTTTTTTTTTTTTTTTACCTTAGGGTACAAAAATGTCTTGAGCTGTCTCTGGCGTTGGATCCAAGTGAGTGTATCCAAAGGCTACTTCACAATCATATATAGAGCTTTCTATTTGTATTTGTGCCCAATGTGGTTTGCTTGGCAATTATGGCCAATTTAATCTATAGTTTAATGAGGTCTCTATTATTCTAACCCCCCAACAAAAACATTTTATTCAATGTTTTAATTAACAAATTTAATAAGATAAAAATATTGTTAGCAAGTGTGTCATTAGGTTAAATTAAGTTGTCAATAAAATAAAGGATTAAATATTTGGTTTCATCAACTAATTAAAAATATTGATTATGCTCATAAATTTTCACTTCCAAAGTACAAAACATTACATGTGTGTGATGCTTTGACATATCCACTGACACTATCCTCAGGAGGTGGTTTAGTGGTATATGGTTTAAAATCTAATCTTTAGATTTTGGGTTTGAATCCAATAGTACGTTTTTTTATAAAAGCCTGAGACAACCGAGAGTTTTACATACTCCGCTTAAACATGAAATTAGACCCGGCCATGGTTCTGGTTCGGAACCGAAACCAAACCGGAAGGAACCAGATAACCGTTGGAACCAGATGGTTCCAACCGGAACATGACGGTTCAAATTAGAATCGTTCGGTTCCAATTGGAACAAGACGGTTCAGACCAGAACCGTTCGGTTCCACTATTAAAATTCAAATAAATTTAAGTTTTTTTTTTCTTAATTTAATTTAATAAAATTCAAATAAATAAATTTTTTTAGTATATTTATTTCATAATAA